>ML677394.1:5186535-5357858 GCA_007922305.1 Dermatemys mawii | reverse complement strand
GGCGGTGGCGGGACCTCCGCTCCGGTGTCCCACCTGCCCATGGGCCACCGATCCGCCGCCTGCCCTGGAGCGGTTCCGCCACTCGCCGGGTTTGCTTTAGGGCTGTTCCTTCGGTCGCTCGCCAAGTGGGGTGCGAGCCTCGCTGCTGGCACCGGTGCTGGCTGCCCCGGGAACACCGGCCCCGGGCCGCGGCCAAAGGCATCCCAGGGTGTTCGGGTGCTGCTGTTCGCCTGCCTACGCTTGGGGAGCAGGAGAGCCGGGGACCCCGTCAGACCTGTTCCTGCCTTTCCTGATCCCTGTGCTTCCTACCTCCTTTATAAATGCGTTTAGGAGATCAGCCTGGTTACTTTCCGATCCTGGCTTTGGGTTATTTCTGCCATCTGCCAGCTTTTAGCGTTGTGCTCCAAAGCTGTGCACTATATTAATTCCCCATGTAAGTCAGGTATTGATTGGAAGTGGTTCTATTGCTCCATGAGGAAGAAACCTTAGTTCATTATCAGGCATTTTATACTATAATTTTATATTCCATTATTTGGACTTTAAACTGAAAAGTGACTCTCCGTAAGCTCTCAGAAGTGAACTGACGTTCGTTAGCAACACAGGGCAATAAGAAAGTCACATTCCAGGCAATAAGCGTAGCACTAAAACTCCTATCCTACTTCACCCAAAGCCCCCCCATACCCTTGTACCTCTGCAGAGGCCCTGTCAAAGAATGCTGTGTGGGATACTGAAAAGTGGGAAGGTGCTGGGATTCTGCTCAGGGGTCCATCTTCTTCTGGACCAACCTTTGGCTGATAGGGGTCTAATAGATTTGAAGCTACTTTTCCCACTCAACTTTTGGTGAAGGAAGGGGGAGAGACCCTTTTCTCTCTTTCCCTGTACCTGAGAGCCTCTAGGGCAGTAGTGGTGTGTCTGCCGTGCTATCCCAATCAAAGCTGCTTGCTGTAAAATGCCCCACCGCGTGACTGCTGTGAAATGTGTGAGGGGGTGATGGTAGTGGTGGGCTCTTAGTTGCCTGGCAGTTCTGAGGGTGTGTGTATGTGAGGATTAAAGGTTCTGCCCTACCCCTGCTTTGGGGTCCTTCACCACGAATTGCTTCAGGTGCTGCCTCTGGTTCTCGAGGTAGTTTTCCAGAGCAGTACCAGCGTCTGTGAGTTGCACAGCTCTGTGTAGGTTTCTGAGCAACATCAGTTGATTTGATCATTTTCACTCTGCCAAGCCTTGATGTAGTTATGAGCAACAGCAGAGGCTCTGGAGTGATCTGCTTGCTGGAGACTTGGGGAGAAAACACTGCATCAGTTTATTTTTTGGAAAGTTTTTTAAAACTATAATAAGGTGGAAGATTGAGTAGAAGTAGGGATCCTGGTGTCTTGGGCCAAGAAAGCTTTCCAGTTTTTCTGCAGTGCTTATAGCTTTAAAATTTTCTTTGTGTACACACCTGTTCAGCTCAGAAGTGTTAAAAGTATGTGAAGCAGAGAACATTGCTGTTTTTAGAAGAGAAAGGGGTAAAACCTATTAACCTGAACTGAATGCATTGTGCATTCTTTTAAATTGCCATTAGCACATTTGGTAAAATTGTAATCCTTTTAATTTTGCATGTGGATTTTGTTATCTTCTTTGTGATAAGTCACCCCTCTGCTCTTAGCCATGTCTACACTGGGCCTTTTAATCCACTGGTGTAGCTACCTTGGTATAGCTCAGGGGTGGGCAAACAACAGCCCACGGGCGATCTCCAACCCGCAAGCTAATTTTGCCCAGCCCTGCCCCCCCTGCCCAAGCTCCTGGCTGGGGAGGCTACCCCTGGCCTCTCCCCTGCTGTCCCCCCGCCCTCCCCGCTCTCCTGGAGCTTCAGCGCCCCGTGTCCAGGCAGCAGCCCTGGACAGCGCTGCAGTGGCGTGGCTGTGGGGGTGGGGTGAGCTCCTGCTGTGAGACCTGCCGGAGCTCACAGCACCGCCCCCTTACCACGCTTTTCCCCCATTCCCCCAGAGCCTCTGCGTGCTGTGTTCAGGAGCAGCCCTGGACAATGCCCCGCCGGAGCCATGCCACTGCAGTGTTGTCCAGGGCCGCTCCTGGACACTGTGCGCTGAGGCTCTGGGAGATGGGGAAGGAGGAGTGGGGTTGGATAAAGAGCAGGGAGTTCTGGGGGCAGTCAGGAGAAGAGCGGGGGTTTGAATGGGGCAGAGGCTCTGCGGGGGGTGGTGGTCAAGGGACATGGAATGGGGGGTTGGATAGGGTGGAGGAGTTCCGGGGGTCTGTCAGGAGGCAAGGGGCGGATAGGGGTCAGGGCAGCCAGGGGACAGGGAGCGGAGGGTGGGGGGTTGGGTGGGTGGGGGTTCCGGGAGGGGACACTCAGGGGACAAGGATGGGTCGGGGGGCAGTCAGGGGCAGGAAGTGGGTGGGAGTCGGATGAGGGCGAGGCCTTCCCTACCCAGTCCTCCATACAATGCTGGAACCCCGATGTGGCCCTTGGGCCAAAATGTTTGCCCACCCCTAGTATAGCTGCTTAGGGGCCAACCTATAGTATAGATGTGGTGCACTGGGGTAAGCATGACTGCAAGGTGATGGATACGCTGAACTGGTTATTGGAGTAGTTATGTTGGTGGCAAAACTTCAGCGTGGACTAGACCTGGGTTCAGTTCTTGGCTCTGTAACAGATTTCCTGTGTGACCTTAAGCAAGCCATTTTATCTTTCTGTGCCTTGCTTAACCATCTGTAAAATGGGTATAATGCTTCCTTTCTTACAGCTTTTATGTCTTCTATTTAGATTGAAAACTCTAAAGGGCAGGAAGGATCTGTATTATGTATTTCTATAGCCCCTAGTACAATTGGGCCCTGATGCCAATTGGAGTGTGTTTGCTATTACAGTGAGTCTCAAATGTTTTTTTGGCGGGCAACTTGAAAATTGCTGAGGGTCTCAGCAGACCACTTAACGATCTTTCCAGATGTTTGTGTATTAACTAATTATTGTAAAGTGCTTTGGATAAAAGCGTGATATGAAAAAACCTTAATACTGGTTTTTGTTTTACAAATAAAACCACACAACTCATATTTTAATATCAGTAGTCTTGCCCGTCTAATACAATGGATGTACCCTCTCTCCCCCGCCACGGCAGACCCCGAGTTGGGCTAGGAAGGAGGGCTGTCTCTCCTGGCAGTCACAGCTGTGGATCTGGGAAGTTTGCCGGCACGAGATGGGTAGCCCTTCATTCTCATATGTGCGGCCGCCCAGGTGCACATTTTAGACGAAACTATCCGCGAACCACCTGAATGGACCACAGTTTGAGAACCTCTGTGCCACTGTAATGCAAATAATTATCATCAATCTCTTAGCTGATGTGGAAGGAGACATAAGTTATGGCAAGACATGATGATACAGTTTTCTTGTTTTACACCTCTGTAATTGTGAACTTCCATTATGATTGGTGTTTGGAAAATGTCTGGATATCATCTGTTGCTCTTGTACTGAGTGTAGATGTCACATTTGCTATCATGTTGAATGTTGATGAGTTGGAAATCTTGTATGCTGTGGGGCAATATGACAGCAGTACAGTCATAAAGATTACCTGCTTTGTAAGTACATTTAACTGAGAATTGTCAGTAGGCCACAATTTTTTATACAACATATTCCAGTATAGCTGTACAGTAGAACCTCAGTTACAGACGCCTCAGAAGCAGAGGTTGTCCATAACTCTGAAAAGTTCGTAATTCTGAACAAAGCACAGTTCAGGCTCCAGATCATAGAATCTCAGGGTGGGAAGGGACCTCAGGAGGTATCTAGTCCAACCCCCTGCTCAAAGCAGGACCAACCCCAACTAAATTAGATTCAGCAGCGGACGCTCCAGGCCTGGATTCAGCAGCCTCTGGGCAAGAGTATGCAAGCGTGTCCCTCTCCCAGCAGAGGGGTGGGTGTGCGTGCGTGAGAGAGAAAACAGCCTGTCCCACTCCCTGGGGGATGGGGAAAAATAGTACATCCTCTTCTGGGTGCAGGGATGGGGAATGAGGGGTGAAAGCTGCACAGACCTCAGCGCTGCTCCTGCTCTGCTGTCTCTGGTTGCCTGGGGCTGGCAGCCCCGGCATCTTGCTGTAAGTGGTTGCCCTGGGAACGGGGTGCGGACAGGCAGCCCAGATGTACCTGCCTTTACGATGCAAGACAGGCACATTACTTTATTTAAAAAAAAAGTCTCTGCTGCTGCCTGGTTGGTTACTTCCGGTTCCCTGTGGTGTTCAGTTGACCAATCAGTCTGTAACTCTGGAGTTCATATCTTTGAGATTCTACTATCTCATGTTCTGAAAATACTGGTTTATTCTTTTTGCAGTACTTTAATCATTGGAAAGATACTGAACCTAAACAGTTTAATGCAGCACTTCCCTAAGTTAACACCCACTTTTCATTTATTAAGAAGAGCTAGGCTTGGCAAAATAAAATTTTTATTTTATCATTTCTATGGACAATGTTTATTTCTAAGTATTTTAAAATGAGTATTGATTCTAAATACTAAGATGCCCAAAATTATGGGTTTTAAGCATTGTTTTTATTTTTATCGATTTAAATTTTCGCAGTTGTAGGAAATTAGTGGGGGCTTCAGATGATAATTTAATGACAATAGACATTAAGTTAAAGCTCCATAATGGGTAAGCCACAAATTGTCAACGTCACATATCAAAACATACAAAGAGAGTGTCTTAAATCAAACTTGAAAGTTCTCAAACAGCATTTTTCTTTCTTTCCCTGTCTGAACGTTTTGATTATCCTCAATGGAACAGTTTCTTCATCTGTGTGTGTTTATGGTGAAATCAACATTTACTAATTAAAATCTAAATCCTTCAAACCTTAGTAATAGTTGTCAGTCAGGTATATGCAATTAACTCCTACAGCCTAGTCTGGTTTTCGTGCATCATAATTGACACCTTTAAAAAATTAATTCTAGAATTGATTTCATAAGAAAGACACTCAGTGGTTCGTTGAATATGGAATGTTTGGATTTTTTTAAAATAGAAAAGACTGCAGTTTGTAGATGTTACAATATTATTTGAATTGCGATCATTGTACTGACTGCATGAGAATAGTGATTAGAGATGGAAATACAAGGGAGGGTTATAGAGAATGAGGTAACACATTTGTAATCAAGCGATTTAATTTTGCTTACATAACCTACTAAGCTGGTATGCTTGATTTTGTAGCTGCACTTACTAAATTAGTATTACAAAATGGAGCTGTGTTGGCTTCTGTTCTGCAATTCCTAACAAAAATAGGACAGTGACTGTTAAAATTGAGTCCTCTTATATTACGTACCACTTAACATTTAAAAGGGTCACAAATAGGAATTATACATAACTCTATTGTTCACTAATTTATCTTGGTACAAAATGACAATTTCTTCCAAGAAAATGTGCATATATTTATTTCCTCTTGATTGACTATAACATTTATTTAATCAATTTCATATGAAGATGGCCCAACAAATCAGATTTTCTCCTGTTTTTCGACAAGACATTACTACCATAGGTGCTATGGAAATGCTGATAACTTTTACAGTGTGGGGAGAAATGAAAGGAGACTAATAATATCACTGTTAAATGTTTGTCCATTAAAAGGCCACTCTAAATAGTCAAATTACATTTTATATGCAAAAGTTAAATAAAATTTCTAGGTGTTAGGAACAAGATTTCTTATAGAAATCTGAAGTTGTAAAAGGTGAAAACCCACTTTTTCAAATTTTTCAGTGCTTATCAGTAGGGTCCTACCAATTTCACAGCCATGAAAAGTGCATCACAGATCATGAAGTAAGGCCTTCCCCATGAAATCCGATCTCCCCTTGTTCCTAGGAGTGTCCTAGCAAAGGGGGCTTCTAGCTCCCACTGGGCTGGGGAGGGACGCGACCTATTCATCCCCTGCACAGCTGCTCTGGAGTTTGGGGGGGTGGGGGTGGGAAGGGAGAGTTCAGAAGGCAGCACAGAAGTGAGGGTGGCAATCCCATGCACCCCTACAACAGTTCTGCAATACCTCCGCCCCACAATCCCCTTTTGCGTTGGGACCCCCACAGTTAGAGCACCCTGACATTTCACATTTAAACATATGAAAATGTGAAATTTACCAATTTTCAAATCCTATGCCTTTGAAATTGACTATAGTGGACTGTGAATTTGGTAGGGTCCTACTTATAAGAGTTTAATAACATTTTAAGACTGGCAATTATTAACTTCTCCTTTGTGTGGAAGAATGGTAGGTGAACTCCAAAGCAAAAATTTCGCTAAGTTGCTTCTTTGTGATGTCAAAATTTTGTATTTAAACCCTTTTCTCCACTTGTGTTACCAATATCAGGATTACCAGATCCACACTTCCTCTCTATTCTGGAGAACCTTTGTCAAGCCGTCTGAGGACAGGAATAGTGTAAGTTGATCTGCAGTTCCCTTTTTCACCAACTGAGGGGAGTGGGAGTGTGGATTTTAGACTGTAAAACTGGACACCTTTCAGCTTCAGTTATGACAAGGGAGAAGGAGATGCGGCTAGGGTTTGGGCCTTGGATGTCATTAGTCACGTCCTCCAAAGATTTTGTCAGGGTCATTCAGCAAAAAGGATAATAGGATAATCTGGATAGTTAAAAAAAGCTGAAACTTTAAAAAAAATTACGTACTGCAAAACAACACTAAAGATTACAAAACAATTTTTTGTTTTTGCTCCAAATTCACTTTTAAAGCCCTCTGCCAGAGGTGCTGACTCTGCTGGGATTATGTAGAACGTTTAAAAAATATTGTTTTAAAAAACTAATGGAGGCTGATGAAATTGTTTCGTTTTTGAGTTTTGAATAAACAGTAGTTTTATGACCCAATGTATCAATATGCTAACACCGTGTATGGTCTGGAAGTCTGTGTACACACTAAAGGAATAGTACATTATATATCTGAAGATATGCATTTAATGAATTTATTTACTGCTACTGTATATTTTAAAGCACTGCCTCTATAGAGTAATGGCTTATTTTCTTTCACATATACAAAAAAACAAAAACTAGAGGAATATGATTTCCACTATTCCCAGGGCCTTTTCTATTTTCCTGGTTTCCCTCAGATCATTCTCTGCTATAACCTTTCATGACAATACTTCTCCATAGAAACTCTCTGGCCACACTGACAATTGTCTTCCAGCAACAGCTCTCCTACCTGGATAGGAAAAATAAAGCTCTGAGGCCCTCAAAATCTTACCCCCAGCAAAAGTGGTGTTGGAATTCCCAGACCACGATCTAGAGATGTCTTCTGCGAAGTGGTAGGCAGCCCTTTTCCACTACTTGCAGCAGCTTCATTCCGTACTGGATACAAGAGATCTGGAAGTGGGTTATTTTTTGCTGCTCTCAGGCATTGCCCACACTGAAGAAATACACAGAGATAAACATTGTTTCCTCAGTCAAAAAAATTAAACATCTGGTTGTGCAGGAAGATTCAATTGATTGTTGGGGTGACAACATTCAGTGGCAAAGGCAAACACCTATGGTTTCTATATGGATACACCCTGTTGAACAGGTTGTGGATGGTTCTCTTTGACAGTTGTTAGAACTGACAAACTTCCTGCAGTCATTATGTGTGATTTCAGGTGAGCTCAGTTTCTGTTTGTAAAAATCTGTAGTGGTTTGAATGTATGTTTTTTTCTGTGATGTGTTGTGTGAGGGTACTGTAGTTTGTTTTAGTAGATGTTTAAGTTCCTTGGGAGACCACTGTGTATGTGTGGGGCGGGGGGATATGGCCAGGCTATCAGCATACAAGTACGAGTTCTAGCTCAGCATTTTACAGAGAAAAGTGTGTGTCTGTGGACTTCTCTGGCAAAATTATGGCATCCCTGATGTAGATGTTGAAAAGGGTCGTCAGAGAATACATTTATTCTGTTCTTTCTGACTGCATGATTCTTGGAGTTGACAGATGTCGTACATGGAAATTATTTTTTTCCCATCAGTTCAATTTTGTAACAGTTCGTAGTTTGAACTTGGATGATAACTTGAGTCACAATCTCATTAAAGTAGGCAAATGTATGTCCCTCTTTTTCCCATGAGTTCTTGCATGATTATCTGTAAATATGTTGTTGGTAGTTATCTTCTCAGAGAAGATTCCTATTAGACTTTTGTGTATTATAATATTGGTCACTTTGTCTACATCAGCCTCCCTCTCTTCCTGGCAGAGGGTTTACTTGAGATGTGGAAGTTCTCCCCAAGACAAGTGAATTTCCATAGATTATAAGTAAGGCTACGTTTTGGTCACAGATATTTTTATTAAAAGTCATGGACAGGCAGTAAACAAAAATTCACAGAAGCCTGTGACCTGTCCCTGATTTTCACTAAAAATATCCCCGACAAAGGGGTTCAGCACCCACTGCTCCTGGGGCTCCTTGGTCCCCCCACTGCTGCAGTGCATCCCCTCAGCTGGTAGCTGCAGAGTCCCCCAGCTGCTGGCTGTGGCTGGGCAGCTCCAAGGGGGTCTGCCAGCCCCCTATTGCCTGCCACAGCTGGGCAGCTCTAAGGTCCCCCCCGACCAGGGCAAGGGCTAGGAGCTGGGGAGGCAAAAATGTCTGAGGTCAGTGGAAGTCACGGATTCCGTGACATAATCGTAGTCTTAATTATAAGATATGAAATCCTTTATTACCCAGTGACTTCTATCAAAGAGGTTATAGAATGAGCCTAGAGAGAGAGAATCCCTTTGTATGTTTGCTTTATTAAATGGTACCGTCTTTCCCTCCTTCCATCGTTTTTTTGTCTATTCTACCACGTAACACATCACTCAAAGGTTCTTTTGGACCTGGATACATGTTAAGTGAAAGATGGAGAATGTTTTTACGTACGCTATTTTCCAACACAGTTGTACTGATATGCAGGTAGTTCTGTTCCACCTTCGGATGTTTTCAGTCTTTATCTTCGCTTTATAAGGAAGGCTCTTTCCATTCACCTTTGGTCATATGGTTCCTATTTCTCCATAATTCCAATTTCAATCGAATACTGTGAGTTCTCGTGGACAGAGCCCACTTATCAATAGGTTTTATTACTTGGACAAGATAAATTTGAATAACAGCTATCTCAATGCATATTAATGTTTTCAAGTAATGTTTATTTCTGGAATGTAGCAATTCTTTCTGAAGTCTCGGTATTCATTTTTATGTGTTTATAATTGGCATTTGATGTATTGAAACCACTATAAATGTAGATAAACAAATGAATAAACTTCTACCATAACAAGAATTCACAGTGAACTTTAACTCTTGAATGCATAATTCAACTTGGTTTGTATTGGTAATCTAGCAAGAATTTATTGTAGTGAGGCTACTAGCAAAGCAGCAGTATCTCTTGTTAACTGTTGCCTTGTGTATATTAGTCTGCTTTAAAATACAAAACACTTACTACAGAACTTTTTGGGCTGCAAGAGGTTCCTCTTGCAAGATATAACATTAATTTATTAATCCTCCAACACACTGTTGTGAAGATTACTTGTGATTTTCCCTCTAGATTATACCAGCTGTGACTTCGCCTAAATCGTGTAAATAAACTTGCTATTGCTTACCAATTCCTGGTTAGTATAGTTTTAAAACACATTTGTTAGTAAATGTAATACTAGTGAATGTGAAAGACTATTAAAACTTGAGAGGCAAGTGTGTTGTGCAAGCTGCCAAAGAGCCTGAAACTAGAACTGCCACATCCCTGTTGTTCAAGGCCTGGGCGCCTCAAACAGAAACTGCCAATTGTGCGATGGTGATTACGGGGCTGCCAAATGCCCACTGGGACTGGATGAGACTGTTAAATGTGTGTCTACATGTTATGCCTCATTCAGCTTTCCATAGAAGAGTGGCTAGGGCATCTCGCCATGTAGTCCCCTCAATTCCTGTTAGTAGTTAAAATGCACGCATGTATGGGTCAATGAGACACACAGAGAATTGTGGCTTTTCTGAAAGGGTAAAAATTTGCAACTAAATGTTGAAATAAGGAGTGTGCATTAAGGAAAGAATAGTTGTAAATCATAGTACTGTCAGACTCAGACAAGATTTACAGTAAGTATTTTCAAGATTACATGCTAGTTGATCATGTTTGGCTTTCTGTCTTACAAAGATATGTGCTTCTATTGGAGAGGAATTAATACAGTAGTTTTTTAATTTAACTTTTCCAGAAATTAAGCCAAATTACACAACTTTTAAAAATACAAAGACGACAGTAGTTAAATATTGTCACTTACAGCCCTATCCAAGTTTCTCCCTTTATGGTTAGGTTTCTGTTTCGTGTTTATCTGACAGCAGCCTTTTGTGTCAGATCTTTTGGGAGAGGCTTTTTACACAGTAGGTGTAAGGCTTCTGACACCCTTTCATCTTTGCTTATCTCTCCATAGTGGGTTGCTTATTGAGAAAAAGGAAATCTTCAGCCTCTGAAATGTTCCACTAACACTTCACCATTTTCCAAAATTTCAGAGTTCACCATTTTTGATTGACTCTGACCAAAATCCAAGGAGTAACGAAAAGTTCAAAGCTCCCCGTAGAAGCTATAGGAATTATATCCTGGATAGAGAAGAAAGACATCTTTGAATGGTAATTCAAAGTAAAGGGTGCATGGAAGAGGAGGAAGAGCGAGCCATGGTTCTTCTGAGTGATCATCCACACAGATTTCCATCTTGGTACATGGCTAGCCAGGAAAGAACAATCTTGAGTGCATGGGGCACAGTCACCAAGAGGGGAATGTGTGGACGATCACCCAAAGAGCTTTGTCTCGCTGTCTTCTGGTGGGCCATGCTTATGCTCTAGGTACCCTTGTTCTCACCCCTCAGGGCATAAGGGTAGAGAGAGCCCAAGCACTATGAAGTTCCTTTTTACCACTCAGACTGCAAGGCTGAACCTCTGGTAGTCTCTGCTGTTCTTGTGCCATGTTCCATTTAATTTAGTAGATTGGTGTAGGAGGGTGTAGTTTTGGTTTTAGTTTTTCTTTTGCCAGTTGACATCGAAATAAAATGAAATGTCTTTCATCGTTAACTTCCGCCAATGTTCTAATACTCCCAGTATGGGGGAGGTGTGGGCGTGTCTGTATGTCTCTAGGCTAATTGAAAACTAAACTAAGTCACCATGTGACTCTGCTGTGCCAGTCAACAATGGACACTTGAGGTGCTTCGTATGTCTTGGAGGGCTGCCTCCTGGAATGTAGCTCCCTGTGCCATTCTTTCTCTAAGCGAACCCAGAGAGCAAGGGAGGTGAGGTGGAAAGTTTTCCTGCCAGAGAAGCTGATGCAAGTCTCCTCAGACTCTGGTAGATCTTTGGCAAAGCCTCAGTCTGCGGGTCAGTCCATCTCTCTCAGTGCCCCAGCAAGCCACAACTCCACTCTTGAGCTGCTTCCTCGGGGGCCTGATTCATCTGCCACTGGGTCAGTATCGGTGTGTCTCAGGGGTTGGAAGGAGAGCTGTTCCACAGACAATCCCCATTCCAAGTAGCCTTTCCTGACATCCAGCATGAGGCACAAGTCACCATAACACTTGGGCTTGGTCAGTGAAGGATAATATGACGGAGAGGACTCATTCCAGTATCTCTCTACTGATGTCTGAGGCAGCTCAAGCTGTACTGTTGAAGCCTAGGAACTGCTGTACTGACCGTGACACAGAGTACCTTGTTGCCCAGCACTTCTGGGCTAACTAGATCCGTTTACGGTGGCGGTATTCATCACCATGGTACTGACTGTCTCCTTGATATCTGAGTCAGTGCCTGGCCAGAGTAGTGTCCTGCATATGAACCTCACCAGCTCACAGGCATACTACTCCCGACAGCACTGCCCCTCTTGGAGGAGGTTTCCTTTCCGTCTCTTCCCATGAACACAGCAGGGAATAATCTCCTACTTGTCCTCCATCTCTCCTCTGGGTCGGTAGATCATTGGCAGTCAGGGAGAGACTTCAGAGAAGAATTGGTGAGGGAAGTGAGGAAGACACAAAAACCTCATAGAGATCACCCCACCTGGTGTCCATCCATGTGTCCTTTGTTGCAGTTTCCATGTGAGCCCTGGACTTCCTAGACTCCCTGGGCTGTGCGGCCCCGCTCCAGGAAGCCAGCATGCAGCACTGTCTGGGCATTCAGCCTTCCCAGACAACTCAACTCCATCCACAGCTGCTGCAGAGGCAGGAGAAGGAGATTGGAGAGGAGCAGTATTCTCCAGAGCAGGAACATCTGAATGCGGCTGTAGTATCCTCTTCAGATGAGGTCAAGGTTTTCCAAGACTTAATAAAAATGCATAGCAGAAACCTTACTGAGTACAAGAGAAACAGATATTTTGGGGCATACATCATTCTGCAACTCCAAGGAGATTAGCTGTGCTGATAATTGGCAGTCTGTCAAACCTTCTGAGTCCACCTGCTTTTGTCTCTGCCACCTCCAAGAGAATGGACAGAAGCGAGCAAGTCCCTGCAAAGGGGGTTGAATATTTTTATTGACATCCTGCTCCTGCCTCTCTGGTTGTGCAAGCAATACAGCAGAGGACAAAGCAACAAGGTCCCCTGAAATCACAACCAGGGCAAAGCATCCCAGAAAATTGCATTTTTTTGGCTGAAAGATCTATTCATGCATAAGTCTGAAAATGAGGGTAGCAAAGTACCAACTGCCATTCTTTAAACCTGATTTCTTGAACTGGTACAAACTGTCTAATTTTGTGGCTAATCATGGCTGAGGGCCAGCTGACAGCTTAGAACATCTCTGCAGGCTGTGCTGGAAGTCAAAAGAGTTTGAAGAACAGCTTACCTTTTGAGTTGTTGGTTTTAACAAAATGTTTAAGTACATCAGAAACAGGAAGCGTGGTAAACAACCAGTGCGGCTCCTGAATGGTAGAAATACAAAAGGAGCACTTAAAGATGACACAGTCATTGTGGAGAAACTAAATGAATTCTTTGCCTCAGTCTTCACGGCTCAGGATGTTAGGGAGATTCCCAAATCTGAGCTGTCCTGTGTAGGTGACAAATCTGAGGAATTGGCACAGATTGAAGTGTCATTAGAGGAGGTTTTAGAATTAATTGATAAACTTAACAGTAACAAGTCACCAGAACCAGATGACATTCACCCAAGAGTTCTGAAAGAACTTGTGGAACTAAGTTAATAACTATTAACTAAGATTTGTAACCTGTCCTTTAAATCAGCTTCTATATTCAATGACTGGAAGATAGCTAATGTAATGCCAATATTTAAAAAGGGCTCTAGTGGTGATCCCTGCAATTACAGACCAGTAAGTTTAACGTCAGTACTGGGCAAATTAGTTAAAACCATAGTAAATAATAAAATTCAGACACACAGAAGAACATAAATTGTTGGGCAAAAGTCAACATGGTTTCTGTAAAGGGAAATCATGTCTTACTAATCTATTAGAGTTCTTTGAAGGGGTCAACAAACGTGGACAAGTGGGATCCAGTAGACATACTGTACTTAGATTTCCAGAAAGCCTTTGACAAAGTCTCTCACCAAAGGCTCTTATGTAAATTAAGTTGCCATGGAATAAGAGGGAAGATCCTTTCATGGATTGAGAACTGGCTAAAAGACAGGGAACAAAGGGTATGAATAAATGGTAAATTTTCTGAATGGAGAGGGGTAACTAGTGGTGTTCCCCAAGAGTCAGTCATAGGACCAATCCTATTCAACTTACTTATAAATGATCTGGAGAAAGGGGTAAACAGTGAGGTGGCAAAGTTTGCAGATGATATTAAACTGCTCAAGATAATTCAGACCAAAGCTGACTGTGAAGAACTTCAAAAAGATCTCACAAAACTAAGTGATTGGGCAACAAAATGGCAAATGAAATTTAGCTACAACTAATCAGGAAAAAGATCTTGGAGTCATCCTGGATAGTTCTCTGAAGACGTCCACGCAGTGTGCAGCGGCCGTCAAAAAAGCAAACGGGATGTTAGTTTCTATCCCTTTTTTATGATTTCTAAGACAGAAAATATCTTATTGCCCTTATATAAATCCATGGTTAACCCACATCTTGAATACTGCATACAGATATGGTCGTCTCATCTCAAAAAGGATATACTGGCATTAGGAAAGATTTAGAGGAGGCAACTAAAATGATATGGGGTTTGGAACAGGTCCCATATGAAGAGAGATTAAAGAGGCTAGGACTTTTCAGCTTGGAAAAGAGGAGACTAAGGAGGGATATGGTAGAGGTATATAAAGTCAGGAGAGGTGTGGAGAAAGTGAATAAGGAAAAGTTCTTTACTTGTTCCCATAATAGAAGAACTAGGGGCCACCCATTGAAATTAGTGGGCAGCAGGTTTAAACAAATAAAAGGAAGTTCTTCACACAGCGCACAGTTAACCTGTGGAACTCCTTGCCTGAGGAGGTTGTGAAGGCTACGACTAGAACAGAGTTTAAAAGAGAGCTGCCTCTATCATATTATCCCCCCCCTTAGTCTCCTGTTTGCTTTTTTGACGTCCACCGCACACTGTGTGGATGTCTTCAGAGAACAATCCACGATGACTCCAAGATCTTTTTCCTGATTAGTTGTAGCTAAATTAGCCCCCATCATATTGTATGTATAGTTGGGGGTTATTTTTTTCAATGTGCATTACTTTACATTTATCCACATTAAATTTCAGTTGCCATTTTGTTGCCCAATCACTTGGGAGACCCTGAGAGGGTACATGATGTAATTATTTGATCAGTTTCTACACTTGAGAAGTAGATGATAGCAACTGGAGCTAAGACACAGAGAAAGGTTAAGTGACTTGCTCAAGGCCACCCAGTTTCAGGCAGTCCTGGGAACTGAGTCCAGATCTCCTGATTCCCAGTCACGTGGTTAACCTTTCAGCCTGGAATGCCAGCCTTCTACTCAACGACATTGAATTTTTTTAAAATGAAGGCAAGTCTTTCTATACTTGATACCAAGTATTCTACTCGGAAGCCTTACTGGAATGAACTTTGCTTCAATTTTAAAAAACGCTCATCTCATGCAAAAGTAATTGTGTGTTATGAGTACAACAGGTTCATAAAGGGTCTGGAAGAGACTATGAAGGGGCACAATTGATATTGCCAACTCTCAGAAATGAAAAATTTAAACTTGGTTTCTTTCATGAGGAGTTAATGTGTAGGAGAAATCCCCAACCTTGGTTGCGATCATTTGAAAATTCAATATTAAACATGCACACAGAATGAAGTCATTGCCCTGCCTGCTGGCTGATCAGACTGGGAGTTCGTTTAATCTCTCGTAATCGCTAGGATGGAGAAACCGCCATTCTTACTCTCTCTCTTGTCGCTGTTCTGCCTTTCTCCTAGCTCACAATCTGCTGTCCATTTATTTTATTTTATATATGGGTTTGTACTGCGCTCCTCACTGTAGTGTCTGACACCTTCCAGTTGTTTAGTGATGATTTGTTTGTTCTCTCCTCCTCTCCATGGGGAGAAGTGTGTGCAGAAAAGTTGTGTTTTGGCAGGGTTTTTCTAAAACGTGCATGTTGCTATGTATTTCTGTTAGAGAAGGCGAAGGCCGTTGGAGTGGAAGCTGGTGAGCATTGTGATGTGCCTTAGTTCCTCAGGGATTTCATTCTGCACTCTTGGACGGCCCCCAAGAATGTTCCGTCTCGTGCACCACACGAGCTTTATCCCTGTCATGCAGAATTCTGTTGTGCCTGAGGAGCGAACTTTTCTGGCAAGGTCTTAATCTCCATCGCTGCTCTTCTTCCTATTCCCAGACCCCTGGCTCCCTCTCTTCATTTCCCCACGTTTCCAATTCACCAGTCTTATTTCCTGCACCTCCATGTTCAGTTCTCCCCTTAATTCTTTTTCCTCTGGGGCATGTGATAAAGAAGGGGGTGTCCGTTTTAGCTGAGGGCAGTGTGATTTCACTCCAATTGGAAACAACTGGACGTACAAGCCATCTTTATTAGGGGCAGTCTCACTTGTTACTTGAGAGGATTTAATGCGAAGTTTTTGGCTTCAGTTTCATTTAGGAAAAATGGGAAATGGCCATTTTTAGAAAGGGCAAAAACTGTGGAAAAACTCATCTCTTGGCATCACAATCAATTTAAAGAAAACACCAAATACAGACTCCTAAGAATTGGCAACTTAGCATAAGCAATCTCCTCCCTGCTCAGTGCAAAATGGCATTCTTACACCAGTTGGAGATTTTTTGAGTTTATTTTTCTAGCAAGAATCGAAGCCATAAATCACCAGTGGCCTGAAACTATATACTAGTAATAGCTCCTAAGGAAATATTAGTATAGACAGGCTTACTGGAGCTGTTGGTAGTGACTTATGATTATAATTAATTATAGTTCTTGCCTAGCAAGGGTAAGGTCTGACATACCATGGAGACCATGTTACTAGAAGTGTTCTGCCCAGTAGGCAAATAATTGCAATACCTGTTCATAGATTTTACGATCAGAAAGGACCATTATGATTTAGTCTGACCTGCATAGACTACTCCGGAGAGCATTCTGCACCAAAAAATTAAAAATGCACAAAATAAATAAAATTCTACACATTTTATTTTTCAATCAATAAATGTAGAGGCTCCAGCATGTCAGTGGGGAGCACAGGCCATTGGCCGTACAAAGGTGGGAGATCATCCTGCAGCCTCCCCATCCTCTGCCCCAGGACGAGGACTCAGCGGTGAAGCTGCACCCAACTGTGATACAGCACAAGGCCTGGCCCTGTCCCAGAAACATTCTGCCCCAGGCGCAACAGGTGTGAGGCAGACAAGCTCCAAAAGTGGAGAGGCTAAGTGTGAGGGGATTCAGGTTTGGGGTGACAGGATTCTGTGTGGGACAATCTGGGGGCAGGCAGCTCAGTGGGGGGGTCGAGGTGTGGGGGGATCTGCATGCACAGAGGCCCGGGCGAGGGGGTGGGGGTTCCAGGTGCAGGGGCGATGGGACTTTACAGAGGCTTCCAGATAAAGGTGGTGGCGGCTCAGCAGAGGGGTCCGGGGGGGGCGGGCGGGCGGCGGGCGGGGGGGAGGGTCGGGCGGGCGGGGGGGGTTGGATTTACTGGGTGAGGATTGGCAAAGGTGTCTGGGTGTGGGAGATCTGGATGAATGTGGAAGCAGCTCCCCGTACAGGTACCCCCCCACACACACACAGCTGAGGAGCGATGGGGGCAGGAGGTAGGGGAGGATGCTGAGCTTCCTGTAGCTGGGGGAGGTTTCTGGAGTTGGGTGTGACACAGCCCCAGCCACTCCTTGCAGGGGAATAGGAAGTCCCGTCCTCGCCTGCCTCCAGCCCAGCTGGGACTAGCAGCTGATCCCAGCTCAGGGTAGGAGCCACTGAGTGGGCTGTCCTCAGTCCCTCAGTGATTTACCTTTTCGATGGCTGCTCCGGGTGCCTGAAACAATGTACCTGTGTTGCTGGGGAGTAGTGTGTGACTGCTCTTTTCTTCCTTGTTAGAAAGTCATTTTTCTGCGGGGAAGCAAATAAATCTGTGGGGAACATGAATTCTACACATGTGCAGTGGTGCAGAATTCCCCCCAGGAGTAATAGACTTTCACACAGTGATTCTTGCATCAAGCTCATAGCTTCTGATTGAGCAAGACCATATCATGATTTGAAGACTTCAAATGATTGAGACAAGTTAAGTGTCATTGTTAAAAATTTGCAAATTATTTCTAGTTTAAATTTATCTACCTATGCTATGTGTTGAGATGCCTTAAAAACAAACGAGAAATCCACAAGCTATCTCAGGGGAAGGAGGGAGGGAGGGAAATAGATGACACATTTAGGTTTGCAGATACCGCGGTGTTGAGGGCAGTATACTTTGACAGAGAGGTAAAACAGAAGCTTGTAATCTCAGGATCCTTCATCTGGGTGCGTTCCTTTAATAGAAGAATAGTGGAGCAGTTTAAATCTGCAAGCGTAGGTTAGCATAGAAAGTGTTATGAGATATAACTGTTTTCATGAAAGTATCTAGTTTTTTAAAATTTTTGTTTTTAGGCTTCCCCTTCAGTGACTGTAACTCAAATGCCACAACCACATTGCTGCAATAGTGTGTGAAACTAACTTAAAGAACTTGGTCAGTTTGACTCAGGTATTCAAAATGTAAGAAGTGACCCTAAGTGGTGAAAGGTAAACTGGATTTAAAAAACTTGCATTTTTAATAATCTAAGGAAATACAAAAAATATTAGGTGAGAACAGGTGCTTTTTTCAAAGACTGCTTGATTCTGCACTAAATTGTGGCGTTGAGACTCCATGGGCAAGACACTTAATCTCTGTCAGTTTGTCCATCTGTAATATAAATGATGAAAATCTCGGAGATGTTGAGGCTTTGTGTAAACAGCTTTGAGATATGTGCATTAAAATAGATATGGAATAAATGGCAGTATGACTTATTTTTACTTTCTCTAAGCAGTTCCATCACAGATACCATCAGCTCATAGAAGCAATATTAACCATACTTGCTGCCACAGATGATTAAAATATAGTTCCTTAAGAACTAGAGAGAAGGGGAAGAAGCCATTACTTTTTTATCAAACTAAAATTTACACCCTGGGGAAAGAAACCTTCTAATAGTCCAAAGTCAGAGATGAAAAATTTGATTTCAGACTCTGTTGTTTTAAGAAATACTTTTCTTAGAAAATTGGCAAATATCAAAAATCTTATTTAAAAGTAGGCATTGGGCATGCTAACTGGAGTAAAGGAAAAAGCTTCAAGAAGAAAAGTAGAAAATTATGTACAGTAACTTGTTGCTTAACGTTGTAGTTACGTTCCTGAAAAATTCTACTTTAAGCAAAACAGTAAGTGAATCGGATTTCCCCATAAGAATTAATGTAAATGGGGTAGGGGGCACGATTTAGGTTCCACGGAAATGTTTTTCACCAAAGAATCTGTCTGTTTACACACAGTGTAAGGTTTAAACAAACAGTTTAATACTGTACACAGCAAAGATGATTGTGAACCTTGGTTGAGGTGGAGGAGTCAGAGGGTGGAAGAGTGGGATATTTCCGAGGGAATGCCTTACTGCTAAATGATGAACTAGCACTGGGCTGAGCCCTCAAGGGTTAACACATTGTTAATCTAGCCTCACATTCTACAAGGCAGCACAAATGGATTGAGGACAGATGGAGAGAGACAGACACACCATGTGTGTGAGAGATGCGCATTGCCCCTTTTACGTACGCTGACCCCACTCTAAGTACCTTGCCTTTTTAAGTAGATCAGCAAGTTGAGACAGCAGTTGCTGCTAGCAGGCTTCCTCCGTCCTGAGCCCTGTCATGTCCCCCCGCTCTGTGGAAGTGAGGTACAGGAGTGGGGGAAAGGGGGACACCCTGACACTAGCATCTCTCTTCCCCCCCCCCCACACACATCCCCTTGCACAGCAAGAAGGAAGCTCCCTAGAGCAGTACATGGCAGTTGCAGGAGGGACAGCTGAACTGCTGGTAGTTGATAGCCTGCTGGGCAGTTGCTGCACAGAGAATTTAGGGGAGCTGATGTGGGGCTGCTGGTCCATCCTGGTTCCAAGCCCCCACCTGCTAGCTGCAACGGGCGGCTCTTCCTGCAAGCAGTGAACAAAGCAGGCAGCTGCCAAACAACAATATAAGGGAGCATTGGGCAACTTTAAACAAGCATGTTCCCTAATTGATCAGCAACGTAACAACGTTAACCGGGATGACTTTAAGTAAGGCATTATTGTGCAGGGATTTAGATCTGTGTTTGGTTACCTAGATTTAGTTCAGATTGAACAAACATTTAATAATTTGACTAAATCACAGGGATTATGGATTTCGGTAGTGAATTGAGCTATGATACTTTTTACATCATGCAGCTCAAAGGAAGGTAACTTTAAATTGAAGGTGTTTTTGGATGATATTTGTTCTTTTCAAAAATTAGCATAGAATAAAGACCATGGAGCTAAGTATAAGGGGAGAGAGGATTTATTCCAGGGCTGAGAGCTAAGCACACTCCCCTCCTTCCCCTCCACACCAGCTCCAAACAGCAGTTCTTTGGAGGGAAAGTCCACAAATCAGCTACAGTGAGTCTTTCCTGTACTTTTGCAGTTCCTTGGAGGAGAAACCAGACCTATTAATCAAGGCAGGCTGTGAGCAACCAGAAAACAAAACAACCAAAAATGGATCCTTTCCTCTTGTGACCAAAATCAGGATTGTCTGTTTTTGCTCATACACTCTACCAGCACAATCACAAAAAATAGGGGGTGGGGGGCAGTGTTCCCTCTGCGTTTGTGTCCATGTGTGGAATGAATTTTATGTGCACCAACTCTGTGCTGGGGCCAGCAGCGCAGGGCGCCTCTCCCCGCCACAGTCCTGAGCCCCTGTGTGCAAGGCTTAATAGGCAGGTGTGCGGCCGAGCAGCTTAGAGGGAACTGGCATAGGGTGAATTTTCCCAGCACTTTTGAAACCATCAGGAATCTGTTTTTTGGCTCGCACTCCCCATGAACCTTCCCCCACCTCCAGTACTTTCCAGTCTTGCTGTGGTAAGGAACCATGTTTGAACTTCAGTGGTGACTTGCAAAGGAGAAAACTAGGGTTGTGTCCTTTTTTGCTTCCATGTAGGAGTCTGAAACCTATATGAAAATATTTCATTTAGAAATTCAGGTCCAGTTTAGCTTGGGAGGCTCTAGTGACTGCATGGTGGTGAAATTTGGGGATTTTACATCTGTTAAATAATGAACTCCTCTCCACATTACCCGCCTCTTTGAAGTGTTAGCTCTCTCATTTGTTCACGTACTTCCTTGAGGTCTTCCAGCAAAATGAAGGAAGATAAGATTTGATGTTCCTGATACTTCTAAGGTTAAAAAAACCCTGAATTTTTCCAAGGAAATAAAAAATCATGATCATCATAACTAGTTATGATCATCAACCCCCTAGTTGTTTCCTCAGTTTCATAACTAGAGCTCTATTGTTCAGTGAATGGAAAAAGGAAAAATTATTTAAAAAATGGAATTGTTCTGGTTGCAGAGTTCAGAACTTACCATAGTTCATGCCAGCACCCACATTTCAATTTCCTGAATTGGTAGTCTGAAATAAATGGATTATTTCCTAAACTAAACTCTTTGCAACTTGTCTTTAGCTTATACTCTGCTTCCTGCCCCAAAATTGAAGTGTTCTGTGTAGCTCAAAAGCTTGTACCTTCCAGTGTCAAAAGTTGGTCCAAGATATTACTTCACCTACCTTGTCTCTCTAAACAAGCTAGGGGTTTTCCTACATTTCATACATCTATAAAAAAAAATCTTAATGGGATGTTGGAAGTTAGAACAGAAATTCAAAACTAATATTCACAACTTCGTATTGTAAGAAGAGTACCCTTGTTTTCCCCATCAGTGCACTGCTTTATTTCTAACTGCTTTGACTTGCAATATAACATTATATCTAAGTCTCTTTAGACCAGTATGTAAATTACTTTTTCTCCATGGATTTTACTGCTGAAAAAATAAAGCAGAAATAGAAAATACAAGTTCAGTACTGTTTTAACACATTTTTTGAGCCTCTAAAACTGAGAATCTATTTGCGTAGAGAATTTACTGAAAAGTGGCCATTCCTTTTTTAAAAAGACCATTTGCATGGATCTGTGTGCTATTTTGGTCCTGTTCTTTTGACAGCAAGGAATTGTACACAAACAATTTATTCTAGTTTAGGCCCAGTTTAGTGAAGCACTTAAGCATGTGCTTAAGTTCCATTGACTTGAGAGGGATGTAAGCATATGCTTAGGTGCTTTGCTTTGAAATGAGGCCAAGAATCACTTCTGACTGTGTGCCTTCCAAAGGGAGCCGTGGGGGCAAAAAAACCTAACTGCCTTCAAGTCTGAGCTTGATACGGTTATGGAGGGGATGGTCGGAGGGGACTGCCTGCAATTGCATGTGGTCCATTGGTGACTGCCAGCACCAAACAGCCCCAACAGCTGGAGATGGGACACTAGATGGGGAGTGCTCTGAGTTAGTACAAAGAATTATTTTCCAGGTATCTTCCTGGTGGATCTTGCCCACATGCTCAGAGTCTAATTGATGGCCATATTTGAGGTCAGGAAGGAATTTCTCCCCAGGTCAGATTGGCAGAGACCCTGGAGTATTTTTGCTTTCCTCTGCAGCATGGGGCACAGGTCTCTTGCAGGCATAAAGTAGCATAAATAATGGATTCTCTGTAACTTGAAGTCTTTAAATCATGATTTGAGGACTTCAGTAACTCAGGAAGAGGCTATAGGTCTGTTACAGGAGTGGGTGGGTGAGATTCTGTGGCCTCCGACGTGCAGGAGATCAAACTAAACGATCACAACAGTTCCTCCTGACCTTAACGTCTATGAGGCAGGACTTGTCAGATTTTAATCTAAACCTAATAGCCATTGCTAAAAGTACCTGCATGTCATGCCTGTTCAAAGTCAACTCATCTGTAGTTGAATGGAATGAGGTAGCTGTACACTGTAAATTTACTGGATTTAATTGTAAGATCAGTCCATTTTCTGTTTAATGTTTTTTTTAAGGTCACTCACTGGTACGGCCAACCAATAGGAGAAAAAGTTCAATATATTTTCTTAAAATTACATAGGTTATTTGTCAGATATATTTGCAAAATATGATTTTACCAGGTATAGTTAGTCACGTACCACAAATATTTATTGAATCAATCATAACCCAACATCATTGACCAGCCAGATACTGTTCGGGAGGTCTTACTTGCTGCTGCTTTTGTTTTCTGGCCTCACTTCTGGCCTTTTCTTTTTTCCGGATAATGTTTTCAGTGTCTGTTTTATTCTTCTCCCTCACCTTCGCACTCTACCACTTTCTCTCCAAAATTGCTACCGCACTTCTGGTTTCTAGCTTACTCACTACGCTTTATTCGTCCCCCGCAACCACCAAGTCACCCGCTGAAACACCTACCAGCTGAAGGACTGGAGCTAATAAAAGACTAATTACAAAAGGTTGAGGATGGATGTGGGGGTGATGGCAGTTGAGAAGCCGGCTTTTTCCTCCCAGCTGCTGGGAGAGGTGGGTGCTGGGATTCCAGCCAAGGTTCTGTTTCTGGATCGTATTCAGAGATGGTTTTTATGTCTTATGAACCTTTGGTTAGTAGGTTTTTGATTAATTTTAAGCTTCCTCTTGCTGCTTAGAGAAGAATCATTCTTTTCACTTTCCTCCCAAGAGCCTCTTGGTTCTTAAGAGCAGGCTGTTGGCCTTGCCCTTCTCAGTGTTCTAGAAAGGGTGAAGTGCTTTACTTCCCCATCTCCATTTTTAAGTCCTGAGTTAATATCTCCATGGCCTTCCTCCGCTCCTGCTGTTCATAGCTTTCCCCACTGAACAGTGGCAGTGTGAAACAGATGTGAGCTTTGTCAATTTCACTGCTGCTCATAGAAGGGAGTGAGCTCCTAAGGTCTCTGCAAAATGCACTGGGCTATCAAGCAGGTACTTTAGATCATTACCAAGACACAAGCAAATTCGGGTGGGGCTGAGCACTGATTAACTGGATATATGCACACACAAAAAAGGGGTCACTGCGCTTGGCTAAAGAGAAGGGCTTGAAAAAGCTGCTTGCACATTCCAAGTGGAAATTTTGTATTGGCAAATGGTCTGAATGAGGTTGGGGGGAGATTACTCATGTTGTGTGGTAAGTGGAGTTCTCTGAGATGTCTTTATGCGTGCTCCACTACCCACCCTCCTTCCTTGCTGCTTTGGGATCCCTCTGTGGGACTTTGCAGTGGGAGAAGGAACTGAGGGGGTTTGCCGACGAAGCCACATATAAGCTTGTTGTGGGGTGTGAGGAGATGAAGGGTGCATGTGAGGGCCGATTGGGCACTACTACCAAAAATCTCTAATCAAAGATACATGGAGTGTAAGCACATCTGAAGTGGAGCATCCGCTGAGAGATATCTCGAACTCCAGTTACTACACAGGGTGAGTAACCTCTCTGTGCCTTAAGACAAATCACAGCATATACTCGTATGTTTGTTGTACTTTCCATTTTAAAGAGGTGTTAGTTTAAGCACGTGTTAAGATCTGAGGTGGGAGAGTAAATATTTAGACTTTCTAGTCTCAAATGTGTTTTGCTGCCCCCCCCCTCCACCTTGACAATATTTCAGGCTGTGATAAACACCCGCACACACAACCTCCAAAATGATAGTAAGTTACTGTCCATACTCATAGGAGCACTAAATGGCAATACCATGCCATGTCACCCTTACTTCTGTGCTGCTGCTGGTGGAGGTGCCTCCTTTAGAGCTGGGCACCCTGCCAGCAGCCTCTGCTTTCTGGCTGCCCAGTTCTAAAGGCAGCGCAGAAGCAAGTGTGATCATATCAAATCACGGATCTTGGTTCATATTTTAAAAATCAGCCCATATGGAGATCCGAGGGACAAAAAAGAGGTCATGTTTTGGAAAAACCCAGATATATGGTATCCCAAATCTCGCAAAAAAACCCCACCCCATAATTGCCTTGCAATCCCTTTTTGGTCCGGGATCCCAGTTTGAGAAATAAGATACTTTGATACTCTTTGATACCTGCCCCTGGATACTTCCACTGCATGCATCCGCCGAAGTGGGTATTAGCCCACGAACGCTTATGCTCTAATACTTTAGTTAGTCTTTAAGGTGCCACAGGACTCTTTGTTACTTCTGCAATTCCAGACTAACACGGCTACCCCTCTGAGTCTGAGAAATGCTGTTCTAGTCCTCGAAGAAAAAGCAAGAGGCAACTGGGGAGGGCTTTATTAGTGAAAAGTAATTAGCAGCAGACCATTTTAGCTAGTATCTGATATTTACATGATATTTACATTTTAGCTAGTGTCTGATATTTACATTTACATTTATTCTCTTGAAGTCTTGAGTTTGCTAAATCCGTTTACTGTAACCTCTTCCTTATTCCTTAATAGTGCTCTATGATCTATCACAGGTAAAACTACAATAAACTAGTATGATCACATGATGGAGAGGAGGGAACTGTTAAGGAAACAGATGTTTGGTTTCAGGCTTCCAAAAGTTTTTTAAACACTTAAAATATTTTATAAGCTTATATATTTAAGTTAATGTGCCTTTCAAAGCTATAAAAACAAAATCTTAGGTGACTGACTAAATGGAATAGCTCTTCAGTAGCATTTTTTTAATATTTATATATGTTGCAATGTGGCACTAACCTTAGAAACTTCAATAATCATTATTTAGGCTGAGAGTCAAAAGCTTTAACTTTCTATTCATATATTTGAATGGAGGAGGGTACTTCTCTAACTTGTGTTCTTTGCATACGCTATTAATTCTGAATTGTATTCTCAGGGTCTTGAAAGTCTGCTCACCAGTAGCAAATAGGAATCTTTCCCTCCTCAGTGAAGGGGATTAAGTGTCATGAATTTCATTAGAGCCTAAGCTTTTGTTGCTGCTAATAAACTAATGCTTATGGTTGTGAAAGTAACTTTCATAAAAAGAGCTGTTCAATGCAAGGCTAGAGCTAGTTTGTGCAGGCGACAGCTTTCTCAGGGGCCTGTCCAAGGCATTAAAATGAACATCCACACGGTCTAAGAACTGCCTCAAACCTCCCCACTTCCTGTTCCAAGTGCAGGGCACACTTCTCTGACCTTGCCTTCAATCCTAGAAACACATAGCAAAGCAGATGTGAGATTAAAAAAACTCACATTTTCCCCTGGGGAAAGAAAAAGGAGGGGAGAACTCTACATGTCAAATTCTAGACACGTTGTTTAATGCACCTCTCAAAGGTGCTCTGGTGCTACGATCATACGAGCAGTATAAGAACCTGAATAAATATATTAAAACGAGTCAGTCGGTCCTCCTGCCACAAGCCGAGCAGTAAGAAGTGGAGAATGCTGCTGAAAAAACTGAGGCGCTCACTCTCGACAAAGAGAAAAAAATTAGTAGATGGCGCATTTATCAGAGTATCACTGGAAAAAATTGAACTCTTAAGTAAGAGGACAGAATCCTGGTAGGAATCCCAACACCTTCCACTTTCCCACTCCCTGGGGCCAAGTTTTCTCTCCTCAGAGTATGCACATGGTCATTAGGCATCTCTCGTATTTTGTATTGGCCTGTGGTTAGGACATGTAGTCCTCTGGCTTGTAAGTGTCTAGTAAAATTTTCAACCTACATGTTATTGATATTAAAATAACCAAGTGCCAGTCAACGTCTAGATTTCTATTCGTTACAGCCACTTATGCCAGTTACATTTATTTGGAGTTAAATCTACATATTTAAAAATGCAACAGCTGTGCTAATAAAAATGTGTACGTTTCTTTTCTCATGGGGAATAAGGGCTTGGCTACACTGGCACTTTATACGGCAATAAAGCCTCTCAGAGCGGCTCTACCTTACTCCCCTTCCATACTGGCAAGGCATGTAGAGCGCTCTGACTCCCTGGCTGGAGCGTTCTTGGTACTCTACCTCCCTGAGAGGATTAACAGCTGTTTTGTATTGGGTGAGATGCTTCTCAGGTTACTGCGCTCTGACCTCCGGAAATGCCCCATAATACCCTTAAGCCAAGTGGTCACTCTTCCCTTTGTTGTTAAATTGCTGCAGGAATGCGGAAGTGCCTTTTCAGAGCTCTGTTTCAGATAGCAGCTGCTTATCTGCAACAGGGCAAAGCAAACATTTGCTGAGAGAGAGAGGCAGGGAGGATCCCCTAGAGGGATCTGAACTTACAAGATAGCATGCACTCAGCACTCCAAAACCCACACTCTCTCCCCTCACATACACACAATGCACTCAGCACTCCAAAACCCACACTCTCTCCCCTCACATACACACAATACACTCCACATCCCTTATTTGAAAAGCATGTTGCAGCCACTTGTATGCTGGGATAGCTGCCCATAATGCACCACTCCTAATGCCTCTGCAAATGCGCAAATGTGGCCACACCAGTGCACTTGCAGCTGTCAGCGTGGACAGACTGGAGTGCTTTCTTTAGTGCGCTCTTCGAAGGCTGGTTTAACCCAAAGCGCTCTACAGCTGCAAGTGTAGCCAAGCCCTAAGGAAATAAGAATCTGAAACACTATCTGGTAAAAGATTAAACTGAGTCTCTCACATATTTGTCAAACTTTGAGCATCTCAGCTATCATTTTTGTAACTGACTAGGTCACCCGGTCATTCTATAAGGCAGACCATTCTGCACTCTGACGTCTCCCAAAGGGGAATGCGCCTTTGAGAACTCTTCCTGACAAGCGAGTGCTCAGAAGGGGTTCCTAACACCATACGTCTTGTGTATATCTTACATAAAAGTAATTTGAAATATGCAAATTGAGTGCATAGTTATTCTGCATGGCTGTTTGTTCCTGTCATTGCCTCCTTCCTGCACTCCCTTGCTGTTATACCCACTTGTTGTAACGTGTCACAGTTTGAACTATAAGCTCTTTGGGGCAAGGATACTCAAACTGTGTATTTGTTCAGTGCCAAGCACCATGGGTCTCTCTAGTAACCTGGCCCTCCAGGCACTACTATAATACAAATAATTATCCCTTTCCATACTGACTGTGTTGCTAATCAGCTGAGAAACATCTCTTTTTGAGTCTCTGTTCTCCTAATTTAGATGAAACATGTGGACTGAAAGAATCAAAGATGTAGTTAACATGACCCTGTCACTGTCCAATATTAAACAGTTTTAAGCAAGGTTTGGGGTTTGGTATGCAGAGACCTCAGCCTGCTTAGTACCACGCCAAACACCATAAAAAGTCCTTTTTACCCTTGTTAAAAATACAACAAACAATAAAAACATTTAAAATGTAAAGTATTAAGTAAAACTTTCATTTTAACAATATCCCTTGTTCCCATTTCCAGTAGCTGCATAGGAGATTTTCCTTCTAAAAACTCCATTGGACAGTCTGCTCGATGGTATTGCAAATTATAACAGTCCTTTTTTCAAAAAAGCAGAAGCTAGTTGTGATTGGCTAAAGCTGCTGCTGTTGCTAATGCCCAATCCCATTTCCTGAAAACAGAAAAGCACACAAAAGGGGGAAAAGATAGCTAAGTTAGAAATGTAGCTGCTTTCCCTGGTGTTAAGTTACACTTGCAACCTTACTGCTGGAAAAGCATGGTCATGGCACGTGGTCGTCTTAGCTATTTCAAGACCTGGCAAACTTGTACTAGAATTGGGCTACTTTGTACATTGCTTTTATCTGCGTTTCCGGTCACAGGCTTAGAGCAGTGCTGCAGAATAATAGGGGCTTGTCTGGCTAAGCCAGACACTTATTAAACAGAAAGCAAAAAAGGAATAAGGGGGGTTAGGGAGAATACAGAGGGTGTGTGTGTTTGTGCATGATACAGTCTCACATCCCAAATAGTGTTTGGGATTTAGCCAGTCAGTGAGATGGGGGTGTCACATGGGACTCTGTCTCTGACCTGCTCTCTGATCATGGCATCTCTCAAGGTTAGGAGGAAGAAGGTATTATGGGCTGGTCTTCACTAGGGCTGGGGATCGGCTGTAGATACACAACTTCAGCTACGCTAATAACGTAGCTGAAGTCAGCGTCTCTACAGCTGACTTACCTGCCGTCCTCACGGTGGCGGCAGTCGGCGGCGCGCTCCCCCGTCGACTCCAGCTTGCGCCTTTTGGCGAGCTGGAGTTACGGAGTCGACGGGGGCAGCGCTGGCGATCGATAGATCGCATCCTGACGAGACGTGATAAATCAATCGCCAAAAGACCGATTGCTACTGCACGTAGTGAAGACAAGCCCAATTACATAGATCCCAGCGTCTCAGAAGACAGTGGAGGTGACAGGATGGCAAAGTTTGCTCCTTCCCCCCTTTCAGCCAGCCAGCATCTGTGTCCAGTTTTCCCCACAAAGTGTTTTCTTTTAAGGTCCTTGGGTGAGGGGGGTAATGGTTGGAATAGCTCTATACCTCATTTTGTTCCTCTATTAGACATAATTTCAGACACACCAATTTTGGTTCATTGGTTTCCTGTTCCAAACTTCTCTTTTTAGCCAGACATAATTTTAACGCAATCCTTGAGTTGTATCGGTCTTTTTGTTGGAATTAGTTCAGTCTGTTTCCCTTTTGCATCTTTTCCTATCAACATTTCTTGTAGGTGATTATGACATTTTATGAACTTTCAGAAGTAACACACAGTCCTGTGGCACCTTAAAGACTAAGTAAGTCTTTAAGGTGCCACAGGACTCTTTGTTACTTCTGCAATTCCACACTAATGCGGCTACCCCTCTGATTATGAACTTTCACTGACTGTCGTTAGGCCAACAATTAGGTTAAAGCTGTAGGCCCTATTACTACATCATCTCACAGCCGGTCTTTCTGATGTCACCAGCTCTAGTGGTGACCAACTAACGTTTTTTTGTTGCTTCACCCCTTTTTCTGTCACTAGCTATTAAGACTATACATACATACGCTGTATTTGTTTGACTTTTGCTCACGTATTGGGCTACCTTCCCTGGTATGCCAGCCATCTAGTGCATCTATGTTCTTGTGTTGCTGTGGTTTGAGAAGTTCTTCAAGAAATCAGGATGACGTGGCCTTGCTCTGTGCTTTCTTGGGTATTTACTGTCTAGTATTCTTTTGAATTAAAATGTATACCAATTATAACTTTGTAATGCAACCTGGATTTCAAAGGAGGCAAACTTTCATAGTCATCATATAATTCAGTGTACGGTATACCACTTTTTAATTGTATGTCGACCTTGATTGTAGTTCATTTACTACACAGAAAAATTACCCTAGTGGGTTGAACACTTCTCATTGAGGTAGGAAAATGAAATGCTATGTTCTAATTATTAGTCACTGCATGTGACAAATGTCTTAAAAAATTGTCAGAAATATTTCAACATAACTGAAGAATTCTGTGAACCCTAACCATTCTTTACTTGCCAGTATCCATGAGATCTCCTTTCTTGGCTATTCACCGAGTCATAAATAATGATTGATATAACAGTGGAGGGTCTGGCTGTGTCATAGCAAGAATTACTCTTGCTGTGTTGAAACAAGTAATGCTTTGTAAGTGCAGAATAAAGAAAGATTGTGTATTGGTATATGATATTTCCCTGTTTGTGGTGATTGAACTCTGTAGCTATATGGACTGATGACTCATCCTGCAATATTGAGCGGCTGTGAAAATTGTGTTCATTCATTACATGAAATGAGTTCTCAATATTCTAGTTAAGAACAATTCTAGGCTCTGCCAGTACAATAAATTATAAAGAGTTTTTAATTCATTCATCTCTAAGCCGCTCCCTTCACAGAAAACAAATCAAACCCCAGATGTTTTTGTGCTATAAAGAAAATTTATAATGGCAATTAAATTGCTAATTTGCTGGTTTTTGAAATTTTCAATAGAATAGCCGTTTAAATAAAAATACTATATTCACTTAGCAATTTTTTCTCTCTAATCTAAAATCTGCCATAGATTTTTCAATTCACATGCACCATTTACAAAGTAACACTGTGGGCAAAGTCTATATCCTGTTTTATTTAAAGGCAGTTAAGTTATTTTCCAGATGGTAGCTAGTTTTTTTTATTCTGGAGAGAGAAACAGCTGCAGTACTTAGTGTATGTACTCCCTGCTCTGGTTCCGACAGATACCCCCTTTCCTGGAAACAGATATTGTAGGCAACATATGCATAGAGGAAGCATATATTTGTTTAATATCAGTGTAACTACTCTCCTTTCTAACTTAAGATGAGGACAGTTGTGGTTTAAGCTTAAAAATAATTACTGTAAGTAGTGTAGGCTCTGTGTATGCCTTTTCCTGTCTGTGACTCAAACAAGAGAGGAGATTTTTATGTCCTCCCCTCCCCATCTCCCTCCTCTCCCAATGATTGCTTCCTGCCTTCTGGCCCACTTTTCCTCTGTATTTTGGCCTACATTGGCTGCATGAAGGTGATTGCTGGAAGAAAAGGGTGCATGAGCTCTCATAGCAGTTTATCTGTTGCAGCCATCTAGAGATCTTTTGTTACACAATGCCCCGGACCATCATAGCAGCCAGCAGGCGTGCGGCCAGATTGTGATCTCACCGCATTTAAGACGAGTGGGTACTACTTTAAATCACAGATCAGAGGACAACATGCAATGAAGGCTGGGGTCAATATCCTAGTACTTGTGCAGAGCCAGACAGGTTTCCACTAGAAAAAACATAGTTTTAAGTTCTATGGTTCCTTCAAGAGCCACCATCCTTCCGGTGTAGACATCAGTTCCTAGTGCCCTCAGGAACAACTTAGACAGATACCCCATAGGGGTCATCCCTCATTTATTGGATTCCTTAAGGCAGTTTCATACTTCAGATCCCCAGTACCTCACTGGAGCATTAACTTTGTCCCAAACATTCTGTTAGTCATGTTTAAGCATTAAATTCCATTCCTCATCATCAGGTCTCCTGGATAGTTTCCTTCATAATGGCCTTTACCTTGGCCAAGGGTGTCAGAATTAGCAACCGAAGCCTGCGATACCCTTCATTTTTCACAAGGAAAAAGTCATTCTCTCCTTGGTTCTGATTTTGTTCACTTTCCACCTTAACCAGGATATTTCTGAGCTGATCTCCAAGTAGTTGGACTCCTCCTCCGGCACTCCCTCTATATACATAGAACTCTAAGCTATCTCTCCCTTATACTGTTGGATGACTTTTGTAAGAGGGAGTGAACTTCTCAGCATCTCTTCCCATTGAGTCTTCTGCTTGTTTACTCAGGTGACGTCCCTTGCTCTGACAGACTTTGTGTTCTCATCTCCACTATTACAATTCACACCTCCTGGTCTGTGAGAAGAGAAGCCTGTGTGAACAGCCAACTTGTACTTCATCCGTATGTTTTGTTGAGCACTGCAATCCAGAACTAACTACCTCAGCCATTGTGTCGTCACAGATGTGATATGGTGGTAGCTGTAGAGCTTCTGACTTCTTGGGGAGCGGATGAGAAGGTGGAGCAATTCCTCCTATGTTCCACTCTCATCCTTTCCCTTCTGTTGTATTTCCCTCGCCTCTCCCCACCTTTTCAGGTCACAGATACCAGGTCATAGCTGGCCCAACTTATTTGGTTTACGTCTATACAGACCAATGATCTGCATTCCTTAAAGGCACATCCCAGAAAAACATATTCAAAATCATGACCAGAGCAGCATCCATTTGCTAAGCATAAAACCTAAGTAGCATGGCTAAGTAGTTGGGTGGGTGGAATGGATTAACATTTGATCTTTCAACTTTTTAAGTTAACTTGGGAATAAATGTTTGTTATAGAGCAGAGAGGTGGAGGGACGGTCATAAAAATCTTTTGGTTGCATGCCTGTATGAAGTGACAGCCAATGACGAATGCACACTCTGCTTTGATCAGGTCCTGGAAAATAGTTGGGTTAAAAAAAATAATTGTGACCATCTTTTCTAGGTATGCTAATTCTCATTCATGATGAGGCTCACTGATCCATGACGTTGGGCACTCTGCTTTGTGTAGCCTTAGAGGCAGACTAAATCTGTTAATCAAAGGCAAGGGAAGTGCGGTTGCACCTCTGGGACATCTCCAGGTTTCATTTGCCTCTTCAGCTGCAAGCAGGCAGGCCAGTTCCTCCCTTCTGTAGAGCAAATTTGAAGGAGGAGAGTCTTAAAGTCTTCAGGCTGTCAGGATCTGTTCTCATTGTTACTGGGACTCTCTGTGCCTCTGGTCACCCATGCGGAATGTAGCATGGCAGGGAGACTGAAGAAAGGGACAGCCGGACACTGTCTCCTGCATCTCCTCTACTCTTGAAGTCCCTTGAAGGAGATCTCTGCCTGTTCTGTGGAGACCCGGGCTACTCAAATGCTCAGGCAGGGGCAGGATGTCCTTCAGCCTGTTTTTGTGAGCAGGAGAGCTCCCAGGAACCAGATGCAGCACCTCAGCCGCAAAATCCCCTGTGCTATGGAAGTGTCTCAATGGAGAGTTTCTCAGGGGGTGCCCCACCTCTCCAGCCAGACTCTGTCAGGTTTGGTCTGTCTCCAAGGCTGCAAAGAGTGAAATACCTCATGTCATGGAGCTGTGGCTCTCATTACTCCAAGAAAATTTCAGGTAAGGCATGGATGAATTTTGTGGCTGTGAATGGGAGAGCAGATAAGGAGATACTGTGAATGAGACTCTCTATTGATATGTGGTCCATGCTCTGGAAAAGTTTGAGCCCCTGGAAAAGAGTTTGTAGTGGCTATTTTTAGTATGTTCTCTATTGACGAAACCATTATACTTCCAGTGAAAGCCAAGTGCAAGTCTATTTGGGTATGTCTGCCCATCACCTGGAATGGTGCTTCCCAGCGCAGGTAGACAAACATGGTAGCTCTGATTTGAGCTAGTGCCCTCAAAATAGCCATGTGGCCATGAGAGTATGGGCAGTGGTTCAGCCTAGGTGCCACAGTGCGTACCCATAGGGTCAATTGGGATTGTATTTAGGCAGCTGCCTTTGCTACTGCAGCCATGCTGCTATTTTCGTACATTGTCTGAAGCAGAGCTAGCGCATGTGTGTCTATTTGCGCCGTGAAGCACCGTCCCAGCTGCTGTTCAGAGTTGCTTTTGGTGTAATGGCCTGATATCCACCAGTGCAGTTGGGCTGCAAACTTACTAGTCATCCTTCACTGCATCTTTCCTCACTTATTAGCCCAGTTAATGGTTGTGTCTGTGCTTTTACTGTAGAGTCTATGGGAGGACTCTGAGAACTCTTCTGGGCTTCATATACCTTAATGTGACCTTGATTCAAACAAAACTGCAACGTTTGGCACAAATCCGTAGTTAAAATATTCAATACGGTTACCATACACTATATAAATAGGACATAATTTTATTTTTCAAAGTCTCCAAAGATGAGTTGACAACTGCATTTCTGCTTCTCTGAGCAAAAAGAAATAATATAGTGCACAATTTTACATAGCATCAATCCATTTTACGTATTAAATGTTAGAGCATTTAACTTTGAGATTTGTATTTATACTTTAATTAAACATACATCCTTTTTAGATAGTGGGAGTCTTTTCCTGTTAACTTTTATACACGCCTTGCTATCTAGAGTCCATTTTGAAATGGGTAGACCCTTATCCTTCGAGAACGTTATTTTCAATGCATAACTTGATATATTGTTTCAAGAACTGCACATTATATAAAATATTTAAATTTTTACCTTTTAAAATACTTTAAGGGTTTGAAAAAAATTACCAGAGGACTAAATCTAGTAGTTGATAAAGCTGATGTAGAGATGAGACATCACTGGAAAGGAGAAGAGTTCCTGAGAGTGCTGTCTCTGGACTAGGTTAAGAACTTATCTTTTTAATATCAACCTCTAGCTAGACTATATGAATTCCCTAGTTGCTGAAAGAGAGAGAGCTCCCTCACCTTCCCCGCTGAGTCTCCTGGATGCTGCAAACAGAAGAACTGGCCATACTTCACCCTTAAGAATGTAGGTCTTCATCTGCGAATAACTGTTAGTTGCCTCTGCTGCTGCTGTCGTCTTTCCCAACAGGTAGCAGCAGCATGATTTCAATCCCAGGCAAGATAATGAAGTAGTTGATATTGGACTCAATTAATAAAGATTTAAAGGAAGGCAATATAGTAAATGTCAATCAACATGGGTTTATGGAAAATAGATCACGTGTGTGTATATATAATTTTGTTTATTTTAGATTACAGGCTTGATAAGTTTGTGATGTTGATGTAATATACTTAGACTTTCTGGAAGGTGTTTGACTTGGTACTGCACAACACTTGGATTAAAAAAACTAGAATAATATAAAATTAATCTTGCACACATTAAATTAATTAAAAGGTGGCTGGCAGACAGGCCTCAATGTGATTTTAAACAGGGAATCATAATCAAGCAGGTGTGTGTCTAGTAAAGTCCTATAGGAATCTGTGCGTGGCCTCACTCTGTTTAAATTTTTTGTCTGCGACCTGGAAGAAAATATAAAATCATCATTGATAACAGATGAGAGACAAATTGGGAAAGTGGTAAATAATGAAGAGAACAGGTCATAAATTGAGCGATCTGGATCACTTCATAAGCTGGGCTCAAGCAAACAGTGTTTAAATATGTCTAAATGTAATGTGTACATGTAGGAACAACGAATTGTGACAGGGTCAGGCCAGATGGCTACAGGAGAGTGGTGGAAGATAGATGCATTAGTCCCAGATTGAGCAGGTTTCTTTTCCATGGATAATATAATAGGGACTATTCCAGAGCAATCAGGAACCTGCCAGAACCGATTAAGGCAGGCTAATTAAGATACTTGGACAATTGGGAAGCTGCTAGAATCAGTTAAGGCAGGTAGGCTAATCAGGGCACCTGGTTAAAAGAAAGACCTCCCTTCAATTAGAGAGAGGAGTGTAAGGAGCTGGGAGTGAGAGGACGTGATGACGAAGGACTGAGGAATACAAACACCATCAGGAAGAAGGTTCTGCGGTGAGGACAAAGAAGGTGCTGCGGGGAGGTCATGAGGAAGTGCCCAGGGAGTTGTAGTTGTCACACAGCTGTTACGGGAGACATTGTAAACAGTTGCAATCCACAGGGTCCTGGGCTGGAACGCAGAGTAGAGGGCAGGCCCGGGTTCCCCCAACTCCCTATTTGACACGAGGAGTTGACCTGCACTGAGAGTCATATCAGAGGGGAAGGTCTCTGGCCTGTCCCCGACCCCAGTAGGTGGGACAACAGAGACTGCAGGAATTGTTCTCCTCCCTTTCCCCCATGAGGTTAGGTGGGGGAGTGGCAGGTTTGAGCTAGTAGCAAAAGTGGACAAACTGAGGGCTGCTGTGAACCTTTGAGGCAAGCAAATCTGTCAGAAAGCGCAGGACCCATCAAGGTGGAGGAGGAACTTTGTCACAATGTAGGCTGTATTTAAAGGGTGGGGCGACTCTATTCTGGGAAACAGGGACTCAGAAAAAGGTTGTGGGGGTTGTGGTGGATAATCAGCTGAATATGAGGCCAAGAGAAATAGTGCAATCCCTGGATGTATAAACAAGAATCTCGAGTAGGAGTACAGAGGAATATTTTACCTCTGTCTTTGGACTGGTGTGACCTCTGCTGGAATCTTGTGTCCTGTTTACTGTTCAGAGCTCAAGAAGGATGTTGATAGATTGGAGAGTGTTCAGAGAAGAAAATGATTTAAAGGATTAGAAAACCTGTGTAATAATGATAGATTCAAGGAGCTCAATCTGTTTAGTTTAATGAAGAGCAGGTTAAGGGGGAAGGGGCTTGATCACAGTCTGTAAGTACCTACATTGGGAACAAATATTTAATAATGGGCTCTTCAGTCTAGTAGAGAAAAGTACAACATGATCCAGTGGTTGGAAGTTGAAGTTAGATTCATACTGGAAATATATCGTACTTTTTAACACTGAGAATAATTAACCATTTTAACAGTTTACCGAGGTTAACGGTGGATTCTCCATAATGGAACATTTTAAAATCAAGACTGGATGTTTTTCTAAAAGCTGTGCTCTACCAATTATTTTGTGGAAGTTCTCTGGCCTGTGTTATACTAGGTCAGAGCTAGATGATCCCAATGATCCCTTCTGGCCTTGGAATCTGTGAATCTATGAAACTGGCCTTAAATCACAATCATTGCAGTGTTCTGAACCTCAGGAGACAATCACCGAAGTCTCTTTAATTTCACTCTACTGGTGCTTGGAAAAGAAGTAGAGATACTGAGATTATTTGTGAATACTGACTCTTAGAGGCAGTATTCAAGTAATTCACATTTGGAAGTTAATTTTTGCAGCCATTATGCTTAGCCTTTGACCTCTTCAGAATTTAATCACCACACTAATTTATTCATAAAGGAAACTTTTCTTCTTGCAGTTGGTGACTGAGATTTTCTATCCCTGAATATTTCTGTAATCAAATTAAACTAAACTACAAACTTTGTTGGAAGTTATAGTCATACTTGGAATGACTAATTTCTCCCCTCCCTCTTTTTCTCCCCCTCCCCGCCTGCCCCACAACCTACTGGGCTGGAATGACTTTACCAAAAGCTTTATCAGAGTAACTTGAAGTCATCTTAAAGGTTTATATTCATGGATCATCTGAATCACCTAATAGTGCAGGGGTAGGCGACCTATGGCATGAGTGCCAAAGGCAGCACGTGAGCTGATTTTTGGTGGCACTCACCCTGCCCGGGACCTGGCCACTGGTCTGGGGCTCTGCATTTTCATTTAATTTTAAATGAAGCTTCTTAAACATTTAAAAAATCTTATTTACATGAACAAAGACACAACACAGGTAATGCATAAAAATCAACTTGTCTGTTTTGTCAGTTGTAATTTAATTTGATCAAATATGGTAAATGTAGTATAGATACCATAAAAATGAAATTATAGTGTAGCTCACAGTAGTCCCTGTTAATCTGAGATGCAGCGAAAACCTACCAAATATTTTGGATGGATTATAAAGTATTGTGTAGCACAGTAGCATTGTGAGACAGAAATGAAAGAAAAAATTATAAAAGGTAATTTACCATAGATCCAAGCAGGAGAGTGTCAGTCAATACCAAGACTGGTTAGCCCAAGATATACAATATATTCACGATTGCTTTTAGAGTAAGATTTTCTTGTTAAAGAAGATTAAATTAATTTAATATAGGCCAATGGTCCCCAAACTCTGGGGAATGCCCCTCCCTTAAGGGGTGCAGAAGAATGTTGGGGGGGGGGCTCGTGGTGGAGCCCAGACCAGCCCCCATAGGAGAGAGGGAGTATCATGCTTCCAGACCCTTTTAGCCCCAGGTCCAGCCCCCGCCCACCGCCCCATTCCGGCTCCAGGTCTAGCTCCACCCCTGGCTCCGCTCTGCCCCCTGCTCTGCCCCCATCCCAGCTCCGCCTTCAGTCCCAGCTCCGCTGCTGAGGAAGGCTTGATTGTGCAGTAATGGAGGGGAGGCACAGACAAATTAGGGTTGCCAACCCTCCCAGTTTTGCCAAGCGTCTCCCAGAATCAGGCCTCGTTTCTGAAGGCTACGGAAGCCAAATCAGGAGATTTAAGGTCGCTAAAAGTCTGGTGGCGCAGCAGGGCTAAGGCAGGCTCCCTGCCTGCCCTGGCCCCGTCGTGCTCCTGGAAGCGGCTGGTGCATCACTGTAGCCCTTGGGAGGGCAGGAGGTCTCCATGCACTTCCCCTGCCCCAAGTGCAGACTCCGCAGCTCCCATTGGCTGGGACCTGCAGCCAGTGGGAGCTGTGGGGGTGGTGCCTGCAGGCAGAGGTAGTGCACGGAGACAATCCCCTCACCAGGGGCCACAGGGACATGCCAGCCGTTCCTGGGAGCAGCGGGGAGCCAGGGCAGGCAGGGAGCCTGACTTATCACCGCTGCATCACCAACCAGGAGCCATCCAAAGTAAGTGCCTCCCAGCCAGAGCTCAACCCCCAGCCGGGAGCCCTCTCCTGCATCCAAACTCCCTCCCATAGCCTATACCCTGCATTCCCTAAATAAAAAGATTTTTTCATGTGCCTCTTAGCAGTTTTTAAATACACATCTAACCAGTAGGAGCAAGGATGGTCTCATGATTCAGATCTGAATCATATGTTCAAAGCCTTAATTTTATTCCCAGTTCTGCTGTAGTCTTACTGTGTGAGAATGACCAGATCACTTACTTTTTTCCCCTCTGTTTCCCCACATGAAAATAGGAAAAGAACCTTTTCTCCCAGGACAGCGGGGGAGCCTACATTCATTAATGTTACTACAGCTGAGTGCCATAATAAAAGCTGTTTAGTTTCCTCCCATCTGGGTATAGCCGCACACTTTCTTTTGTGTTGTACTTAGACTGCAGGCTCTTGGGCATAGACCTTTCTGTTAAGAGTTCTGTATGGTGTCTAGCACAATGAGGCCCTGGTTCATGACTGGGGCTCCTAGGTAGTAAATAGTAAATAATTAGACATACATTTGATAACTAGTTTGATACAATACTGGGTTAATGGATAATTATTTCACTCTTCGTATTGCCTTTGTGACTCAGTAATTGAGCTGGATTTCTAAGGATTAAATATTGCATATTTTGGTAGTACTTAGTCCTTGAGTAAGACAAAGCTATGATTATGGTATTTCCAAGTATATAAAATAAGCTTTTCAGAGGTCTTCACTGTGGTACTGCCTCTAGGTATTTTTATCAGTTCAATACAATTTATAAATTAATAAATTTAGGATAGATACAGGTGTGAAGCATGCCATTGTTGATCTGCTCAACCCTTGCTAATGTGTTCATTCAACTTCTCCTGTTTCTTTTTGTGTATCCACTACCAGATGATTTTTTTCCCTACATGCACGTAGCTTTTTCTCTGCTAGTTATTAAAGGAAAAGGCAACACTCACAATTTACCATAATGGCATGATATGAAAGCTTTATCTTCTTTAATTATGTTGCGTTTATTACCAAATTGAAGCCTCTGTGTAAAGATAACAAGCTTTACTGTAAAGTACAACTGTAGTATCTGAAGCTTTTGTATGAAGTATTTTTTTAAAAATGCCTGATGTTTATTATAAACTCTCAGTAGTTGAAATGGATTAAAAATGCATCTTGAGTTATCCATCTTTTTAAATTCATTTTAAATAGTTCAGATATATTGCAAGGAATTGGTTATATTCTGTAGCTCATTATAACTGCCGTAAATGAGAAAGCCAGAGTCTTGTAATTGCCTGATGAAAACAGTTTTTTGTTACTCTCTCTCTCTCTCTAATGTAGCACTAGATGAATTTGTTTGGGTTTGTCAGACAGAAAACTTGCATCTCAAATGTGACCAGTTTTTCAGATAATTAAATTGTAGCAGCAGTAGCTAGAATTAGACTGGTGCCCCTGTGCGTTTATTAAGAGTGGGTGTCTGTCAGTCGGCTTGCATGCCCTTCATAGAGAATGCTAACGGGATTGACTGGGGTCTATAGGACTAGCTTTTCCTTTTCCCTGTGGAATAAGCTAGGGATTTACTGAATCACTAGAACAGCAATTCATTAATTGGCCTAACCGAGCCTGGATGCTTGCCATGTTGCTTTTGTGATCTAGATACTTAACCTGGCTTGCACTTGTGGGGTGCAGACCCTTGCTCTAGAGCCAAATGATTGAGATGTTTCCGAATCCATTAAGAATTTAGTGAAGTGCAGAAAAATCTCTGGACTCTCAATAGAAATGCACAGTTTTTGGGTGTGGAGTAGTGCATGTACACAGCACTGTACTACAGGAGATACAGAATGGGACTGAGGGTCAGTAGACCTGTGTTTTGTTCCTTGCTGTGTTACACACGGTAGGTACAATGGGCCTGTATGTTCCACAACTTCCTGATCTGTAAAATGGTGGGGATGCCCACATGTATAGAGTGCTTTGTGGATCTGTGGTATTTAAATCTCTGTTCAGAGTGCTCAGTGTGGATCCAGGTTTTCTCTCAAGCTAATGGTAAAATTCTCATTGATTCCAGTCAGAGCAGAGTTAGGCCAACATAGTGTCTTTGGCATTCCCATCCTTGCTTTATAAAGGACATGGTCATTGCTATGAAGAGGCACTGCAATAACTAATACGGTTGTGTAATTGAACACAGGAATTTTTTTCCATTTTAATTTTCTGGGCATTAAGTGACATAAAACAGCTTATTTATAGGACTGTCAGTTGTAGTTCTAAACTGTCATGCTGTAGTCAAATTTAGTCTCACATCTAGTGCCTGATTTTTAAGAGCTGTAGGAGGTTGTGTACGCATCACAACAGTGTGTGCTACAGGGTGTAGTTCTAAAGCAGAGTTGGTCTGTGTAGACCCTGCTAGCGAGCACTAAAAGTTCTCTAGTGTACTTTCATATACTTCTAGTGCACACCAGCAGGTCCTAGTTGGACGAGTTAGTTCAGAACATATTAGTGTGCTTTAGAAATCACACCCTTTTAGTGCGCTTTGCCACACTGTGTAGACCAGTCCTAATACTATCCAGCAGCTGCTTGTTTGCGCTGAGCCTTTCACATGCACTTGATGAATTTGTGCATGAAAATGTGGGTACCTGTGCTTTCTTAATATGCAGATCACTCTCAGAATTTGTTACTATTTCCCCATCATATTTTCTTGATAGTGCTATGCTAAATTTGTTCATATCATACCACTTTGAAACATAATTGATGCTCTGAGTATACTTAACAGACTTCTAGAAAGAATATGGTATGCCCCAAAACGCCTGTTGGAAGTCAAATCAGTTGGCATGCTTAATGATCCTTTACCAGGTGATACCAACATATGCCATGTGCTACACAAATCCCTTGTTCTCTTCCTAAGTGTGACAAAAGTAGGGGTAGATAATTGAAGCTGAGGTTGCTTGCCTCCTGCATGTAGTTATTTTATTTTTATCAGCATTTTAAAATGGGTACAAAGTTTATTTTTCAAGTTTTAAGAGTCAATATTGAAATCATAATTTATTTTTAGTTAGCAAATAGTTGTGACTTAAGGGAGTGGGATTGTATTTGAAAGCAATTTCAATGTTTCACAAACTTTCACATGTGTTGAGGGAGTCTGCTCACCACTGTTCAGAGTTACCTAGAGCTAAGGGCCCATCTGTTTCTTGTGCAGCTCCAGTTGCTCCATTTTTCAGACATAACCGTTTAAAATCAGTTAAACTGACAGTGACTACATTACTTTGATAAATCATAACATGTGACTCGGGGAGTTGAGGATAATACACTGTTTAGAATTTATCTTGGTATATTTGTGTGTTTAATTTTTCTGAGAAGTTTAGATAAAGAAAACTCCAGTTCTTTCCCTTTCCAGACTAGATTAATTCATTTTGCTTTAGCCTCTTTGACTCATTTTTAAAATATGTACATCTTACAAGCAGCAGATTGACAGCTCAAACCATCCAAGCCAATTTCTAACTTTATACAGAGATGTTCCCAGCTGGTTCACTGGGATTGAGGAACATCAGGCAGCTTTTGTCTTGTCTAATAACTGGGGAGAAAGTGAGGCTAAATGACAGCAGCTGTGGCCCTGCAACACCAGATGTGCCTCTGGGACTGAACTCAGGGTCCCTTTCTTTAGAAAGGGGATGGGAATTACAAAGGAACCCAACATGAACTGGGTTAATCCCACTGTGGCACTGTGTATGTGGTGGGGGTGGGGAGCAATTGTAGAGTAGGGAATCCACCCCTGAGCTTTTGAGAAAGGAACAAAGAAATCTCTGCTGTGCAGTGTCTGACTTTCACTCCCTGCCCTGAAGATCTACAGAGAAGCTTTTGACTTCAGGCTTTTCCTAACCTTATTCAAGAAAGCGCTTTAATTCATCATTCCTTTTTATTCAGTAAGATTAATGAACTTGTTCTTGGTATGTCAAAAGAGAGAAAGTTTATACAATATTCTGACACTAAGTGAAGCTTTTTTCCCTTAATGTGCTCGGGTCTGCTTCTTCTGTGAAGATGCTGTCTGTTGGCTGATATTTGCTAAGGTAATTGCCTTGCAAAGAAAGTTGACATAATTATTTGGACTGTGGTACAAAGTTATGAAAATGATGACCTCCCCCAATGTAAGGTATGGTAGATTTATCTCGAATTATGTGTGGCACTCAGTGATTTTTGTAGTGTTTGCTGGGAGGAGGAGATCGCTTCTGTTCTGTTCAATAGCTTTTATTTTTAAGACAAAATATGTTTTCCCTGATGGTAGCCTTGTAAAGAACTGAAAGCGTTATATCCGGTTGGGTCGGTGAACTGCTTTTCCTTTTGTATAAATGTGCCATTGTCATTTTGCTCAGATTTCCCTGATTCGTATTCACCAGATGTGTTTGAAATTCTTGTTTTGTGAATATTTATAATTTTATGACTTTTCTAGCATATTTTTCCTGAAATGTAAACTGAAAAGTACAATCCAAAAAATTTTCTCCTGCGTACAAAGTGTACTTTAAACAATATTTATAGATCTTTAGTAAAAATTTTATTGTGTCCATGTATGTCTAGTTTCAACAGTTCTCAGTAATTTTCATATTTTTAGGTTTTATTTAGAACAGTACCTGCCAGCTACTGTAACCTATTTGTGTGCTAGGGTGTCATATACATTTACATGTCTGTTTTCCTTGTAACTGAACATGATGCTGGAGTAATTTCGCTTAGGTATCATCAATGACTATTGATGCAGGTAGGAACTGGGGAGTTGAGGAATGCCTGTGTTTAAAGCATATGTTATGATGGTACAGTTGAGAACACTGAAATGGTTATCTTCCAGTATTCTGAGGGAAATGGACAAGTTTTAAGGAACAGGTTTTATTCTTTTTAATGTCTGACAGGTCTGTGTGTTTGTTCATACACATGCAAAGCTGTGTCGTATTAGGGTGACCAGATAGCAACTGTGAAAAAAACGGGACAGAGGGCGAGGGATAATAGGTACCATTATAAGAAAAGTCCCCAAAAACGGGACTGTCCCTTTAAAAACAGGATGGATGATCACCTTATGTTGTATACATCAGTACAGAAACTGCATAGTTAGTGTTTATCTAATGGGCATTATAGGTGCCACTTTTCTGGATGAATGCTGTTATCAGCAAAGCTGTTTGTTGCTGAAACATTTTTTATTCTTTCTCTATTTTCCAGACTTTAATTTTTTTATTTCCTCTTGCAGTGGGATGGAGACAGAAAATTCCTCAACTTTTAGAAAGCAATTGGTTCTATTTGGTTGTGTTGCCTAATCCATGTCTGGGACTCTACCAAATTCACAGTCCGTTTTGGTAAAGTTCATGAACATAGGATTTAAAAAATCTTAAATTTCATGGTTTCAGATATTTAAATCTGAAATCTGACAATGTTGTAACTGGAGGGGGGGTCCCCAACCCAAAAGGGGATTGAGGTGGTTATAGGGTGATCACAGTATTGCCATCCTTCTGCGCTGCTGCTGGTGGCGATACTGCCTTCGGAGCTTGGCAGCTGGAGAGCAGTGGCTGCTGACCAGGAGCCCAGCTCTGAAGGCAGCGCAGAAGTAAGGATGGTAATACCGCAACCCCCACGCCCCCCCGCCCCCAGCGATAGCCAGATTTCAAGAGGCAGATCAAATTTCACGCTCCATGATGCATTTATCATGCCCGTGAATGTCATAGGGCCATATCAAGTCCATGTACCTTTTTCTTTTTTGAGGGGTGGTGGAGTGTAAGCTTTTTGGTAGGACCTAGGGTTTCTTTGTGTTTACATAGTGTCTTACACACTGGTTACTACTAGAAAAAAATAATAATGTGTCTGAAATTTATTTTATGGCAAAAGCTGCGAGAAAATGCTTTTGACATACTCTCCCAGCTTCAGTTTATACCTTTTGCTGCAGCTGTATATTTCTTTAGTAAATAACATGAGGTTTGCTTTGTTAGTACTATATGTGGAACTGCAAAGCTCAGCCCCTCCTCCCCAGGCGGGATAGTCCACCTTCAAGAAGCAGGGGCTCTTCTGAAGAAAAATTTTGTTTTAAAAATTATTGTTCTATGTAATGTGTGTCCTGAGCATGAGCTAAAGAGCAGATTTAAGCTATCTGATAGAAGTAATTTATGATAACTTTGCTGCAAGCTTCATATGAAGCTTTTTCCTTCTGTTTTTCAGAAGTCATGCAAATCTTAGGCCCCAAAAGTTCTCTTAACAGTCCATAAATATTTCTAGAGAAATAGAATTGTTCTACGTTTCTCTTGTAGACTGGGATACGTTATGCAAAAGGAAATGTCACTGTTCCCAGAGACACAATGTATGCAAATATGGCTGAAAATGCAATTATTTGTGTCAATTATCCAGTTTATTGTAGAATCAAGACTAGTGCTGAAAACTGATGTAATTTGATGCAGTGTTGAAAAAGTAAACATTAGAAAAACACGGAGCAGGTAGTAAGATCTTAAACATATGAAAAAATACTGCACATCCATTTTGCTGAAGCATCTTCTGTTAAGCCTTGATGCAAGAAACATTTCTGGCATCACAGAATGATCTGATTCAAAACACATTGTCTCTACTGGTTTCCGTTAAGCTACAGATCTTTTGTGCTGATGTAGAACTGTCGTCCTCTGGTAGACAGCAAATACCCTCTGCAAAGTCAACCCTAGCACAGGTACTAGTCAAACACACATGCACTCATTACGGGTCTGACTTTAACCTATAGAAGCTTCCAAGTTTTGTAATAGCTTTTTATTCTTTTTGGTTTTGGTTTATTGTGTTTTGTCCAGGTATTACAGCACGTATGGTAGGTAAGGTTGTTCTTATATCCTGCCCAATGGCTAAATACAAGGGTAATTCCTTTATTAAATAAAATATCCTAAGAAGATATCATTCTGATAAAGGATAGGTGTATTAAAACACACTGAGAAGACTTACTGTTTTCTTTGTTGCTTTAGGAGATATCACTCAGAAAGGATATGAAAAGAAAAGGGCAAAGCTACTTGCACGTTACATACCACTAATTCAAGGTAAGAGATTTAAACTATATGAAAGTATCAGGGAAGCCTTTTGTGCTAAATGATTGTAAAAAGGGATCTGTATATCCACTAAATCTCAATGAGCAGAAGGACCATTGTCCTGAGTTAGTGACATTACTAACTTTATAGAAAACTCAGGGTTTCTTTATAGTAAATAGAATTTCAGACACACACATATCCATTGGAATATGAGTGGACACACTGTGATAAGCATCAGACCTGAATGTTAGCAAGCAGGTTTAAAAACTAAGCATCTGTCTTCTAGCTAGCTGTCTACTACAGCAAACTAAGTATAAGTACATGTGGTACTGGTGAGGGAGGAGCACTATCTGTGAAAGAAAGCGTAGAATCAAATGAAGTAAAAATGTTAAATGAACAAAACTGTACCATAGAGTCTCTAGGGATAGAGAATAATAAGAATATAGAAATAGGGATGTATTACAGACCACCTCACCAGGATGGTGATAGCAACTGAAATTTTCAGGGAGATTAGAGAAGCTATTAAAGTGAAAACTCAATAATGGGGATTTCAACTATTCCATATTGGCTGGGTACATGTCAGGATGGGATGCAGAGACAAAGTGTCTTGACACCTTAAATGACTGCTTCTTGGAGCAGCTAATCCCGGAATGCATGAGATGAGAGGCAGTTTTTGATTTAGTCCCAAGTGGAGCACAGGATCAGGTCCAAGAGGTGAATATAGCTGGACAGCTTGGTAATAGTGACCATAATATAATTAAATTTAACATCCCTGTGGCAGGAAAAACACCACAGTGGCCCAACACTGTAGCATTTAATTTCAGAAATGAGGAGATTAGTTAAATAGAAATTAAAAGATACAGCGCCAAAAGTGAAATCCCTGCAAGCCACATAGAAACTTTTTAAAGACACTATAATAGAGGATCATCTTAAATGTATACACCGAATTAAAAAACATAGTAAGAGAACCAGAAAAGTGCCACCATGGTTAAACTACTAAGAAGAAAAAGCAGTGAGAGACAAAAAGGCATCCTTTAAAAACATGGAAGTTAAATCCTAATAAGGAAAATAGAAAGGAGCATAAACTCTGGCAAATGAAGTGTTAAAATATAATTAGGAAGGACAAAAAAGAATTTGAAGTAGTTAGCCAAAGGCTCAAAGTGACAGCAAAAAAATTAAGTACATCAGAAGCAGGAAGCCTGCTAAATAACCAGTGGAGCCACTGGATGATCGAAATGCTAAAGGAGCACTTAAGGACGATAAGGCCATTGCGGAGAAATTAAACGAATTCTTTGCATCAGCCTTCACAGTTGAGGACATGAGGGAGATTCCCAAACCTGAGCCGTTCTTTTTAGGTGACAAATCTGAGGAACTATCCCAGATTGAGGTGTCATTAGAGGAGGTTTTGGAATAAATTGATAAACTAAACAGTAATAACTCTCCACGAGCAGATGGGATTCACTCAAGAGTTCTGAAGGAACTCAGATGTGAAATTGCAGAACTACTCAGTTTGTTTTCTGTAACCTATCATTTAAAACTACTTCTGTACGGAATAACTGGAGGATAGCTAATAGGAATCCATTTTTTAAAAAGGGCTCCAGAGGTGACCACGGCAATTACAGGCTGGTACACCTGACTTCAGTACCAAGCTAACTGAATGAAACTATACTAAAGAACAAAATTGTAAGATACATTATGTTAATTTATTTGTTGGGGAATAGCCAACATGGTTTTTGTAAAGGGAAATCATGACTCATCAATCTACTAGAATTCTTTAAGGGGGGGGTCAACAAACATGCGGACAAAGGAGATCCGGTGGATATAGTGTGCTTAGATTTTCAGAAAGCCTTTGATAAGGTCCCTCTCCAAAGGCTCTTATGCAAAGTAAGCTGTCATGGGATAAGAGGGAAGGTGCTCTCATGGATTAATGACTGGTTAAAAGATAGGAAACAGAGGGTAGGAATTCAGCTTTCAAAATGGAGAGAGGTAAATAGTGGTGTCCCCCAGAGGTGTGTAGTGGACCAAAAACTATTCAATATATTCATAAATGATCTGAAAAAAAAAAAAGGGTAAACAGTGAAGTGGCAAAACTTGTAGATGATACAAAACTGCTCAAGATAGTTAAGACCAGGCAGACTATGGAGAGCTACAAAAAGATCTCTCAAAACTGGGTGACCGGGCAACAAAATGGCCAATAAAATTCAGTATTGATAAATGCGAAGTAGAGCACATTGGAAAACATAATCCCAACTATACATATAAAATGATGGGGTCTAAATTAGCTGTTACCACTCAAGAAAAATCTTAGTCATTGTGGATAGTTCTCTGAGAACATCCACTCAGTGTGCGGTGGCAGTCAAAAAAGCAGACAGATGTTGGGAATCATTAAGAAAGGGATAGATAATAAGACTGAAAATATATTGCCTCTATATAAATCCATGTTATTCCCATATCTTGAACAGTGTGTGCAGATGTGGTCAGCCCATCTCAGGAAAGATATATTGGACTTGGAAAAGTTCAGAAAAGGGCAACAGAAATTATTTAGGGGTATGGAACGTCTGCTGTATGAGGAGAGATTAATAAGACTGGGACTTTTCAGCTTAGGAAAGAGATGACTAAGGGGGGATATGATAGAGGTCTATAAAATCATGACTGATGTAGAGAAAGTAAATAGGGAAGTGTTATTTACTCCTTCTCATAACACAAGAGCTAGAGGCCATCAAATAAAATAAACAAAAGGAAGTATTTCTTCACACAGCGCACAGACAACCTGTGGAACTCCTTGCCAGAGGATGTTGTGAAGGCCAAGACTATAACTGTTCAAAAATAACTAGATAAATTGATAGAGAATAGGTTCATCAATGACTGTTAGCCAGAATGGGCAAGGATGGTTTCCCTTGCCGCTGATTGCCAGAAGCTGTGAATGGCAATGGGATCGATCATTTGATGATTACCTGTTCTGTTCATTCCTACTGGGGCACCTGGCATTGGCCACTGTCAGAAGACAGGACAACGGGACTAGATGGACCTTTGGTCTGACCCAGTAATGCCATTCTTATGTTTGCCTGAACACCTACATCAGCAATTTGCATCCAGGGTGAGATGTGTACAAGAGAGATTTTTATATCAAGGTGTTTCATGTTCTCAAGAATTTTGTTCAGGAGCATTTAGCTTTTAGATATGTTTGTCTTGACAAATAAGTTAAGGTGTCGTCATTACTGCTTTAAAAGAGTAAGATAACGGGATAATTTAGATTTAAAAAGAAGCTACTGAAACTACCATTCACAAATGTAATACAAATACACCAGACCCTCACTATAGCCCAGGGTTTGGGATCCATGTACAGTCCCACGCTAACGCGGGTACCGCATTAGTGCGGAGGACACATTGCCATGGATTCCAATTTAAATATTCAAATTTGGGTTCCATGGCAATGACCGTGCTGTATGCGAACCTGCGCTATAGCAACGCATGCTATAGCAAGGGTCCAGTGTATTTCAAATTTTTTTCTTGTAGTTGTATACCTTTCTTATTGTATTTTGAGTTTTCTTTAGTCTTTTCTGACAAATAATTTAATTTATTATTCAATTAATGGATACCATGTTACTTGTCATTATCAAGCTACAGGGCGCTTTTTTTTAAATACAGACTTTGTAATAAAGTTACTTTTAACATTACATTTGTCACTCAAACTACAGTGTAGGCTGGTAACTCACATTCACCACCACTTCTACAAATTTTGGGGACTGCTTTGATGCAGAAGTCTGTTATCAAAAATTGTTTATTTTAAAGTTACTATTCTAACATAAAATTTGATGGTATAGTCTTTGAGGTAAAAGCAATTGAATGACTACTTGTGTTTACGCCCCATATATTTTAGATTTAATATGACTCCTAATACTATTAAAGCCACATTATATTTATGTCTGATGAGGTGCTTTTATTTGAAGCTTCTGTTTTCAAAAGCTTTATAACTTTTGAAAAGTTCAGTTTGGCCATTAGTTATGTTTATTTAAAATGCACAATGTAATATTTTGAAACTTTTGCTCTAATTCACATTTGTTTTAAAAACTTCATACGACCCATGGATGTAGTCCTCAAAGTACTGTCTTCAATAAAGTAAAACAAAATTTTGTTTTAGAAATAGTTACGTCCTTGAAAATCATGTATTTTGCTTTCTCGTGTTTTTTTATTCTTCACCATGCTGAAGAGCTCCTAATGTTCCACACTATGCATATATCTGGAACGCTGCATATTGACGTATTTTCATATTCAAAATAAAGCCTCTGTGTGTATTTGAAAGGCTATTAACTTGTGTAATAAAACAGATTCATAGGGAAAATAATTCAGTCCAGAAAACTATTAAATGTTAAATGGCATGAGGGGATACTGACTGACTTGTGTCGTTCTGCAGGACAGACTGCAGGGAGGCAGTGGGATTCTACGCTGCAAAAATATTAGTGCAGATGTGGGAGGCACTGCTTGCATGTATCGAGCTCAGGCAGGGTATGTACCCTAGGGTAGGGCTGGGCAAACTACGGCCTGCTGGCCATTTTCATCTGGTCGATGAGCGTGTTCTCGGCCAAAGGGCCGAGCCGGCGTGCTATGAGTCCCCCTGCTCCCTGGCTGGGTGGAGCACAGGGAGCTGCTGGGCCCCGCGCTCCCTGGCTGGGCGCCGGCTGAGCCCGGCATGCTGCAGGTCCCCATGCTTGTGGGCCAGGCCCACCCTGCACTCCCTGGCCGGGGGCTGGGTGGAGCATGGGGAGCCGACAGACCCCGTGTTCCCTAGCCAGGCCCAGTTGAGGAGCGCCCAGCTCACTAAGGTAAGGGGGGAGAGTTGGGTGGTGGTTAGGGTGCAGGGATCTCGGGAGGGAGCAGTCAGGGAACAAAGAAGTGGTGGGCTTAGATGGGGGTTGGGGTCCCTGGGAGTGGTGGGTAGGGTGAGGGGATCTCGGGAGGGGGCAGTCAGGGAACAAAGCAAGGGGGTTTAGATGGAGAGTGGTGTCCCAGGGGGTGGTAGTTAGGGTGGGGGGATCTCGGGAGGGAGCAGTCGGAACAAAGAACAGGGGGGCTTAGAAAGGGGGTAGGGTTCTTGGGCAACAGTTAGAATGGGGGGTTCTCTGGAGGGGGCAATCAGGGGACAAGGAGCGGGACGGGGGGCTTGGATGGATCAGGAGTTCTGAGGGGGGCAGTTGGGGCAGGAAGTGGGTGGGGATTGGATACGGGGCGGGGTCAGGCTGTTTGGGGAAGCATCTCCTTCCCTACCTGGCCCTCCGCACAATTTTTAACTCCGATGTGGCCCTCGGGCCAAAAAGTTTGCTCACCTCTGCCCTAGGGGTTCAGGTGTGTAGGGCGCTCTGCTCTTTTTGCCTAAACTGTGCCTCTGTCTACAATATGGTTTATACCCAGGCTATATAGGCATGCCATGTCTGTACTCAACAGCCCACCGTAAGTGTCGACGTCCCTTCAGTGAGTTTCCTCCTTCGAGTCCGTGCTCATGTCCATTCCATTCTAAGGGTGTGTGCGCCCATGTGCGGAATTGTTGGAGATTTTTGCCTTAGCGGTGTCCATAGAGCCGGCGGGGGTGCCCTCTGGAGTGCCGCGCTCATGCAACAGTGTATCAGGCACTGCCAGCCCTACATCCTCTCAGTTCCTTCTTGCTGCCTGTGACTGTTGGAGCCCCTGGTCTTGCTTAGCAAGAGCATTAGTGGCTCTTCACTGTTTAGAGCAGGGGTGGCCAACCTGTGGCTCCAGAGCCACAAATGGCTCTTGAGAAGTTAATCTGCGGCTCCTTGTACAGGCACCGACTCTGGGGCTGGAGCTACAGGCGTCAACTTTCCAATGTGCTGGGGGGTGCTCACTGCTCAACCTCTGGGCTCTGCCACAGGCCCTGCCTCCACTCCACCCCTTCCCGCCCCCTCCCCTGAGCCTGCCATGCCCTTGCTCCTCTCCCTCCCCCCCCCCCGAGCCTCCTGCATGCCAGGAAACGGCTGATTGGGAGTTGTGGGGAGGGCTGCCGGTGGGTGAGTGGAGGGAAGTTGATGGGAGGGGCCACTGATGTATTCCTGTGGCTCTTTGGCAATGTACATTGGTAAATTCTGGCTCCTTCTCAGGCACAGGTTGGTCACCCCTCGTTTAGATCATTTTCCTTTGTTATCCAGTCAAGTACTTAGCTAGCTGTTAAGTATTTTAGTAGTACAGTTGTTTACTAGTTAGAGTTGCAGCTGGGTCTTGGCTTCAAGGCTTCAGGCTTGAAGCTGTTTTCTGAGTGCAGCCAGCCAATGCCCATCAGGAACCCTCACGAGAGTTGTTTGAAGTGACTCAGGGTGTCCCATCGAAAAGACAAGTGCCAGATCTGTAAAACTCCCCTCCCTGAACTCAGAAAGAGCAAGACATACGATTAAGGGCCCTCCTCATGGAGGCTGCTCTGTGCCCAGCATCAGAGCCCTCGCACTCAGACTCCATGCTCAGTATTTTGCCATCACCAGTGGCCAGTTATCTGACATCGGGGAATCTAAATCTACCTGTATCTTGGCGATTGGTTGATAAGGGGCCGGTCCTTGGATCAGGTGCAGAGGCATCTCACTCTGGTCTGTTCCACCTGTTGTGGCCTTGGCCTAATAATAAATGACAAAGTCAACACCCACCCCAAGGCAAACTGTAGAGAATTAATTGGGGTGGTGCTCGAGACCACTTGAGCCAGAGCCTTACTCCTCAACACTCGGTTCCAAGTCATGGTGGACTTCCTCTTGTCTTCACGTGCCCAACCGCTCACCACCGCCCGCATGTGCCTGACACTGTTTGGTCACGGGGCAGCATTCGCTTACCTGGTCCGGCATACGTGACTCTGCCTCAGGGCCCTAAAGGCACGGCTGGCGTCGGTCTATATCCATAACTGACATGGACTGAGTGATCAGAATTCTGGACAGCGTTTGTCAGCTCTCACTTGGTGACAAGATACCACATTGATGCTGAAGGGAGTGCCCTTCGTGGCCACAGTCTCGTCAGTGACTCTTGTCTCCAACGCTTCAGATCTGGGTTGGGGAGCCCACCTGGGCGATCTCGGTACTCAAGGCCATTGGTCCAGTCACGTTTGGTCCCTGCATATCAATAGCAGGGAACTCAGGGTGGTTTGCGTAGCCTGCCAAGGCATTCAGACTTGCATGTAAGGCAGGGCAGTTCAAGCCCTAACAGACAACATGGCCACGGTCTTCCATATCAACAGACAGAGAGGAGCCAGGTCATCTGCCCTCTGTCAGGAAGCACTCTAGCTCTGGGACTTCTGTCTGCAGCATGACATCCATCTTGTGGCCACTCATCTCCCAGGAGCCAGGAATGTTTGGACAGGTTGCCTCAGCAGGACATTCTCATCTCTCCACGAGTGATCCCTTCACCCAGAGATGATCAGTTCTATTTTCCACAGGTGAGGAACTCCCCAGGAAGACCTATTCGGGTCATATCTTCTGCCCGTTCCAGGGAAGGGACAGGGGATCCCTTTCGGATGCCTTCCTGCTCCTGTGGTCAGGGGCTCTGATATACATCTTCGTTCGGTGCTGTTGCTGTGCAGGGTCCAGAAGCAGGGTAGTCTCCTGCACCCGAACCTGGCGGTGCTACATCTGATAGCTTGGCTGTTGCGTGGCTGAACGCATAGGAACCTCACTACTTTTCCGAGATCCAGCAAGTCCTGTTGGGCAGTAGACGCCCTCCACCAGGGTGGCCTACTTGGCCAAATGGAAGTGATTCATCCGCTATATAGCGGATGACGGGGGGTCCATCCTGAGTGAACCCCATTGCAGCTCATTCTAGATGGCTTTCTGCATCTCAGGCTCCAGGGTTCGTTGCTCTCATCAGTCAGTGTTCATCTAGCAGCCATTTCAGCCTTTCACCCGCCATTTGAGGGCAGCTCTGTTTTCTCTCAGGATATCAAGGCCAGATTCCTTAAGGGTCTGGAGCACCTTTACCCACGTCAGGGACTCCATCTGTCCATGAGACTTGAATCTTGTGCTGTTGCGGCTCATAGGGCCCCCTTCAAGCCTCTGGCTTCTTGCTCTTTCCTCCTCTTGTGGAAGATTATATTCCTGGTTGCAGTGATGTGAGCTCACCAGGTATCTGAAGTTTGGGTGCTCATCTCAGAACCGCCCTACACAGTCTTCTACAAGGACAAAGTCCAGCTAAGACCGCCCCTGGCCTTCCTTCCCCAGGTAGTCTCTGTTTCATTTGAGCCAAGACATATTCTTACCGGGTCCCTTTCCAAAGCCACAAGTCAGGAGGAGCTCAGGATACATGCTCTGGACGTCAGGAAGACTCTGGCCTTCTACATTGACAGGACCAAGCCGTTCCATAAGTCGAAACAATTATTTATCAGTGGGGCTGACAGAATGAAAGGTCACCCTGTATGCACTCAAAGAATTTCTTCTAGAATCACTGCCTGCATTCACTTCTTCTATGACCAAGCGAAGGTGCTACCCCTGGTGATAATCACTGCCGACTCTACCGGGGCGCAAGCCTCTTCAGCCACCTAGCAAGGGACATGAAAGACAAAAGAAGAGGTTTGATAAATATATTAGACACAAGAAAAAGATGAAGAAAAGTGTAGGCTCTCTATTTACTGAGGAAGGAGAGCTACTTATCAAGGCTATTATTTTGGTATGGAAATTTATCATAAATTTCATTGGGAGGGAGGCAGGGGTCGATAAATCATGGAAAGGCCAGGAAGTGCTGCAAGATGAGATCTGAGATTGGGGGAGGTGTCCGAGGGCGAGCACATCCCACAGCAGTGCCTTCTGTCTCACTGGCATGGGCTTTGCTTCCCATTCCAGGCATTGCTACCTGCTGCATGTAGTCACAGTCCCACTCAGGTTTGCCCCATGTGACCCTCCACAGATGGAGATGGAAGGGCCAAACCTGAGAGGGGCTGTGACCACATACATCAGTACAAAGTACAATGACACTTTAGTTTCACAGGCTTTATTCAGATTCACAATTTCCATTACCACTGTGACCTCTGTGACAATATCATAACCCTAACTAATAACACTGGTCTACAATTTTTTAGAAGTCGTCTGCTTCAGAAATAAAATGTGATATTTATGATGTATTTTGATGTGCTGAATTCAAATATGACAATTAAAACAACTGACTGGCTACAGTTTCTAAGATATTTAAGTTTTTACATTTTATGTCTATGTATATTGTGTAGATAGTAGAGTTTTAATCATAAATTGTAAACCTAGGTCTTTTCATGTGTTTATGGTTGCTTTACATGATATTTCACCTGTCCTGTTTATGTGACACTTTAAAAATCAGCAAAAGGGTTATAGAAATAAAATGTATTATGAAACAAAAGGCAAAAAACTATTATGTACATAGTTTAGTCCTATTCAGTGTCTACTCGGCGCTTCTTGGCTTGTCTCGTGTATTCATTAAATGGAGCATCTCTTGTCACTGCCCAGCAATAATCTGCAAGCATTGGTGGGCTCCATTTGCCCTGATAGCGTTTCTCCATTGTTGCAACATCCTGGTGAAATCGCTCGCCGTGCTCGTCGCTCACTGCTCCATAGTTCGGTGGAAAAAAATCTAGATGAGAGTGTAAAAAATGTATCTTTAGTGACATGTTGCAACCAAGGCTTTTGTATGCCTTGAGGAGGTTTTCCACCAACAACCTGTAGTTGTCTGCCTTGTTGTTTCCGAGAAAATGTATTGCCACTGACTGGAAGGCTTTCCATGCTGTCTTTTCTTTGCCACGCAGTGCATGGTCAAATGCATCATCTCGAACAAGTTCACGAATCTGAGGACCAACAAAGACACCTTCCTTTATCTTAGCTTCACTTAACCTTGGAAATTTTCCACGGAGGTACTTGAAAGCTGCTTGTGTTTTGTCAATGGCCTTGACAAAGTTCTTCCTCAGACCCAGCTTGATGTGTAAGGGTGGTAACAAAATCTTCCTTGATTCAGCAAGTGGTGGACGCTGAACACTTTTCCTCCCAGGCTCCAATGACTGTCGGAGTGGCCAATCTTTCTTGATGTAGTGGGAATCTCTTGCATGACTATCCCATTCGCAGAGAAAACAGCAGTACTTTGTTTATCCGGTCTGCAGACCAAGCAAGAGAGCAACAACCTTCAAATCGCCACAAAGCTGCCACTGATGTTGGTCATAGTTTATGCACCTCAAAAATTGTTTCATGTTGTCATAGGTTTCCTTCATATGGACTGCACGACCAACTGGAATTGATGGCAAAACATTGCCATTATGCAGCAAAACAGCTTTAAGACTCGTCTTCGATGAATCACTGAAGAGTCTCCACTCATCTGGATCGTGAACGATGTTGAGGGCTGCCATCACACCATCGATGTTGTTGCAGGCTACAAGATCACCTTCCATGAAGAAGAATGGGACAAGATCCTTCTGACGGTCACGGAACATGGAAACCCTAACATCACCTGCCAGGAGATTCCACTGCTGTAGTCTGGAGCCTAGCAGCTCTGCCTTACTCTTGGGTAGTTCCAAATCCCTGACAAGGTCATTCAGTTCAGCTTGTGTTATGAGGTGTGGTTCAGAGGAGGAGGATGGGAGAAAATGTGGGTCCTGTGACATTGATGGTTCAGGACCAGAAGTTTCATCCTCTTCCTCTTCCTCATCTGACTCAAGTGAGAGTGATTCTGGTGCATCAGGAACCGGCAGTCCTTCTCCGTGGGGTATTGGGCGTATAGCTGATGGAATGTTTGGATAAGGCACAGTCCACTTTTTCTTCTTTGACACACCTTTCCCAACTGGAGGCACCATGCAGAAGTAACAATTGCTGGTATGATCTGTTGGCTCTCTCCAAATCATTGGCACTGCAAAAGGCTTAGATTTCCTTTTCCTGTTCAACCACTGGCGAAGATTTGTTGCACAAGTGTTGCAGCATATGTGTGGGGCCCACCTCTTGTCCTGATCTCCAATTTTGCAGCCAAAATAAAGGTGATAGGCTTTCTTAACCATAGTGGTTATACTGCGCTTTTGTGATGCAAAAGTCACTTCACCACAAACATAGCAGAAGTTATCTGCAATGTTCACACAAGTACGAGGCATCTCTGCTCACTTTGGCTAAACAGAAATGTGTCCCTTTGCAAAATCAAACACTGACAAATAAGAGAGCACGACACTGTATGATTTCTAGAGCTGATCTAGGGCAATTTGTTCAGCAGAGTGATGTAAGCTTCGTTATGATTGCATCATCCATGACTTCTAGGAATAACATGATGCAATTCATATCGCGTATGATGCAATACCAGCTTCAGATTGCATCATTCATTGGTTTGCCTAAAAAGCAAGTACTGTCCAAACCCAGTCATAGATTTATTCATAGATCCAGTCAAAGATGTATTTTAGTAATTTCTGGTTTAAATTGAGATCCCTTCCCTTTATAACTCACTTATCCTCTGCCATTCCCATGTAAAGGGTCGTATATACTGACCCAATAACATATCTTGAAAACTAGAGCCAATCAACAATTTTAAGCATCATTTTCGTTCTCAGTGACCCAGAATTAATAAAGTTTGACTACATTTATTTCAGAAGCATTTTGGCTGTAGAGCAGCGTAATGGATGACACCAAGAAAGTTGAGTTGTTCAATGCATGTTTTGCTTCAGGCTTTAGTAAAAAGGTAAATTCTTGAAGCATATGGAATAAACATTGGAAGTTCCACTGGAGATGGTTCAGGAAAAAGCATATAAGCTGTCTGATATTTTACAATCCCCATCTCAAGGCAGAGTTGAATTTACCTATAAATGAGGGAATACTGGATTCAGCATAAAATCTTTGAAATAGTCCTGCCTTAATTTCTGCTACTTCAAAAGGTCCTGATTATAGATACCAAGTGCTGCCCAGAGACTTTGAATATTTCTGTTCTCATCCAGCTCCATCTTCATTGTTTGTTTCTGCTGTCAATGAAAAATCAAATCAAATAAAAGTCAGGGTAGCGAATTACCAAGCCACGTATCCAAATATCATTATCTCCAATAAGATAGATAGATTACCTACTGAATTTAGAGTTGGGGCTTAAATCAATCTGTGATGAAAGACAATTGATTGCTAAAACCTCACTTTAGGCTGTATTGGATACAGTGAATTCTGAGATGCATTCCATGGTTTCTTGTATTGTAATAAGACATTCATTGTGGACATCAGCTTCAGTTTCCTGAGAGAATGGCAGCCAACCATTGAAGATTTTATCATTTTATCATTTGATGGACAGTCTATTTAGTGCTGAGATGGAGTCAGATCTGCTTGCTTAATATATATAATCCTGTGTTTAGAAACAAACAATTTCATTCTCAGCCTTTCTTTAACATCGGTAATGTGTAGTATGTTCTGACTCCACAGATTTTCCTCCCAAAGACTTCTTCATTCTAGTTGACAGGTAACTGTAGATTCTGTGATGCTACTGCTGTGCAGAGTTAAATAGAATTGATTTTATCTGTCATTTCAGTGTCCTTTGAAGAAGTACCTTGCATTAATCAGAAATCCGTGACTGACTTAAGAAAACAGAAGCTCACAAAACATTGTTTTAATTTTCTAGGTTTGTAGGACTTGACTTGACTTGTGTGGGACTGAGGTTTTAAATAACTCCTCTAGAGCTTTGAAGAGTTATACAGAAAATATGGGAATAGTATAAGTACAGGAAAGTAATGGGAAAAGTTGAAGATAAAATAGACCTTCAGCACATGGCAACTTGTTTTGTGCACAGGATGGAACTTAACTTATTCAAAAGATGTTGTAGTTCTAAGTGCTGGTATTTAGGGTTTAATTTGTCTGTTCCCTTTTAAAAGGAAATTAGATTGTAATATCTTGTTAGCAGCATTGGCTGCAGTGGTATTTATTTGAATGAATAATGTAGTCTTGCATTTTTGTTCATTGTAGGTTATAGAGAGTGTCTGTGAGTGCACTCTGATAACTCATGATCTTGAGGAAAAAAGTCATCAGATATTTTAAATAATTTGTTACTTATTGATATCCAGGCAGCCACCATGTAGTTAGCAGTAAAGATTTGCTGAGTGCCCCGCCCCAATTCCTGCCCAATTCAATGCAAGTCTTTTCTTTGCTGTTAATGGGAGTTACACTGGGACTCTGGTGGAGGGGAGGAAATCTCTGAATATGTTAACTTCTTTCCGGATATATATATCCTACTCAAATTTGAGGGAGAAGAACCCTATCAATGAAAGAGTATAGCATACTGTTCTGTCAGGTTTTGTTGAGTAGAGACCATTCTAAACCTGAACTACTTGGTGGTAGAATTGGTCAGGTTGTTTGTGTGCCTGGCTATCCAGCTTTGCTGGGGCCTTTTTCAAACCCAGTGACCTTTTTATAGTTGAAAGGTTTAAGGAAAAACTGTTTCTCTAGTGGTATTTGACTATACAAGAACTAGAAGATGGTGGTGAGTATCAACACTTTATTGATGAGTGATGTCAAAATCTTCTGTGTAACTTAACCTGGCCCTTGAAAATCTTGGGTCTTTTGGTTGTGAAAATAATGCTCCAAGCGTGCACTGCTTTCTTGGAGAGTCTGTACCAGGCAGGCAGCACCAGCACTCCCTCTGCTTCTTTTCATAACACTGTGGGCAGCAGGGAAACCACAATCCTGTCAGTCACAAGAGATGGACTAAAAGAAAAGGGGTGGGGGGCAGGATGATAGAGTAGCATAGACCTTAGTCTTCCCATCCGTTAGCAGCCGGGAGGTGAGAGAGAGGTTACAGTATTTGGTTGCCACCTTCTTCAGAGCAGCAGTCAGGGAGGGAAAGTTTGCTGAAACCAGATGCATGGTGTGCGGCTGCGAACTGGGACAATGCGATGGAGACTCCTCCTGCCTTTCTAGCCATTATTCTCTCCTCCCTCCACACACTCTTGCATCAGCCATGTTGCTGTGGGAAGTGAGGGTTCTCCCTCCTGGCAGTTGGGGGATGGAAGATTTGGCATGTGTCAGATAACTGGAAACTAGAGGCTGATACAAACATGTAGTGTCGAAGCCAGGATCCAGGAATGGCATTCAGGAATCCTAACAGCTGGAGAAAGTGGGGAGCTGGGCTGTTCACCAGTGTGTTACCTAAAAACTTGTTAATTGGGGCCCTTTTCACCTTCTGCAACTGCATCTGTGGTTTATTATTATTTATTTGTAAGACTGCAGCATCTAGCAGGGCTGGCCATGGACCGGGGCTGTGTACCCACAGAGCAAAAAGAAGGCCTATACTCCAAGGAGTTTATAGTCTAAATATAAGATAAGAGACAAAAGAGAGACAGACGCATAGGGAGCTCAAGGAAATAAAGAGACTGTGTTGATTAGCATGTTAGGCAGTGGCCTCTGTACACCACCAGGCTGTGTTGTGGTTTTGTAGGGATCCTGGCAAATAAGAGTTCTGAGGAGGAACTTGAAGGCAGGTAATGAAGTTAGCTTTGTAGATGTTCACAGTCTGCACAATGTGAGGGACAGCATGGGAGAAGGCACCAAGGTGCTGGTTTAAAACCTCACAAGTGGGCAGTAGAGACTGGAATCGGGCTGAACAAAGTGAGCATTCATTAGTGAATAAAAGAGGATTGGGTGTTTTGACCATGAAGGGCCTTGAAAATGGGTGGGCGGTGTGGTCAACTTCGTAGCAGCATTCTGAACAGATATGAGAAGGGCATAATTGCATTTGTCAAAGCCAGGGAGAAGGATGCTGCAGATGATGGGCATTTTAGTGTGGATTAGTACAAAATGCTGGAATTTAGGGACCCTATGCAGAAAAAATTGGCAAGATTTACACAGCCTGGATATGAGGACCTAGTGAGGGGTCCAAGTTGAAGATGATACCCAGGTTACAGGTCTGAGTGACAGACCCAGTTATGGTGTGGCCGACAGCGATCACAAAAAGAAGGAAGCAGCAAGGGTTTGGGTGGATGGGGTTAGGAACGGGGATTAGGAGCTCTGTGTTAGTCATGCTGATCTGGAGCTGACGGGTCAACATTCATGAGGAAAAGACAGACTGGGCCTGAGATTTTTGTTTTGACAAGAGATGGGTCTGGAGTAGGGAGGTAGATTTGTGAGCTGTCAACCTGGGAAGGGTAGTTGAATTTGTGTGTGCAGATAAGATAAGGTACCCAAGTTTACCCAGAGTCAAGGTAATAGGGTTAGGTCTCTGGCTAATGTCTGGTAAATTCAGGCATAGATAATAAATTGTTTATGAATAGATCAGTCTTTTGCCGCTCAGTTGAAGGCAAGGGAGTGTTGAAACTTTCCCCAAAAGATGATTTCACACATGGTGTCCAAGACAAATAAATGAATGAGGAATAGGATAGCAATTATATGGGCCGAGACACCCACATGGAAAGGCGGGGGGGGGGCGGTATTTTTAAGTCTAGCTTCCCTGAGAAAGGGAACTGGTGATAAGCATGGGTCAGTGTACCTGGGTCCCAGTCTGAGTGGAATAATCATGACATTCAACCCTAAGACAGGTAAGGCCCAGAGGCCTAACATCTTTGCTAGGTGCATGCAGGAAAGACCAAAAGGTGGGCAGAAGTGGAGCTAGTCCTGGAACTGACCCACCCAGGTTTCAGTCTCTTGCGATAGGTCCAGTATTCATTAGGTCTCTAGCTCTCAAAGTTTCTGCAACAAGTCAAGGACGTCAAGACCTAATATTTGTAACGTAAAAACCTAATGTTACTGTCTCATTTTGCAGCAAACAAAAATGTGCATGTTCCTTGCTTTACAGTTCTATTGTAAGTGACTGTTCATATCTAAAAATCACTTTAAAGAAATAGAGGGTGTGAGAAGTTTGTGCAAGACGGGTGTGTGTGGTCTGTGGGTGCGTACAGTGTTTGGAATAAACGGAAATTATATAGAAAATTGGTGTGGATAAAATGATTTTAATATAATAAAATAGATCACTAAACTGTAAATACTGGTAGTTCTCTAAATTTAGGTTGCTCCCACAATTTTCATAACAAAAGTTGTGGGGTGCCAGAGTAAATTACAAAACTGGGCTATCATTGTTCTATCATCTGCTTTGTCTCTTTCCTTCCGCTGAACCCCTCTCTCCTTTGTTTTTGTCTTGCTCCTATTTTAATTTTGAGCTAGATTGGCAGCTGCAGGAAGACTTAACAGTGACATGCAAAGGGGGGTAATGTCTTTTTGCCTCTTACTTTATTTGCTTCCTTGTGTTTAAAGAAATCTTAAAATGTCCTCTCCCTCCAAAAAAAAAATCCAATTTTATGTCCAAAAAATGTATGAAAGGCTACAGACTCTAATGGACCTTACAAAGCAACTTAATAGTACAACTGAGCAAATAATTAAGTTTTCAGTTCAATAGACAAACTGAAAAATCCATTTAAAAAATTGTTTTGTAACCAAAATTACATTTCTTTGGTTTTTCCTTGCCAAAATGCAGCCTCAAACATGTCAGTTCAAAATGAAGTTTCCTTTTTTGCTGAGTTTGATAGTAGTTTCTCTCAAAAAATACATTTTTCAGCAAATTTTCTATTTGCCAAAAAAATTTCACCCAACTCTACTTGATAAAACATTAAATATCAAATAAGACTTTATTATTATTGCTATTTAATATTTCTAATAAGGTAACTCAGAGGCACTGATCAAGATAATTTCTCCGTTCTGCTTAGTTCTGTTCCTACCTAAAGGTGGACCTGGCCTTTATTCTGAAGAGATTACAAACGGAGAACTTTATAACCCACATTAAAACAATGTACACAATTAGAGGATGGAGCCCAGTACATCTCACTGCAAGTAGGCTAACCTAGTTGTTTTCTCTCCGCTTTCATTAGAAGAAATGTGACCACCAATCCTCCTTGAGTAGGAGATTAATTCATGACCAATGAAATCTGATCATTAAATTGACCTGTATAAAATCAAATCAAAGGAAATAAGATAGCTCAATTAAATTCATAAATTTATTCCTAACCGTTGGAGGAATAAAGTATTTAAATCTTGGTTCCATTCAATTGTAATCTTATCCTTTGTAGAATGAGACTTCTCAACTAATTGGATTTATTCACCTATTGGGTGTGGAACGTGACTTTCCACTCTCTTTAGCTTTGGGATGTATCTAAGAGCTAGAGAGCTCTGTCTGGCATCTGTTTTTTTCAGTGTGGTTTCCCAGTGTGTGTTTTTAAACTAAAATGTCCAGCTAGCTTAACTGAGGGACAGGCAAGTAAAGTGAGTTGCTCAGCACAACAGTAAAATAACCGTTCAGCCAAGTTTACAGTGCAGGGTTTTCTGGCACGGTCTTTTGAAGTAGCAGTTAGACATTAACAGTTTGTGTTGTGACGGAGTCAGACCAGAAGGATATAGGAGAGTGCTGGAAGGCAGGTACATTAGTCTCAGGGTGTGCAGGTCCCTTTTCCCTGGATAGCCAAACAAAGGCTACTCCAGGCCAATCAAGACACCTGGGGCCAATTAAGAACCTTCTAGAAAGGAGTAGAAACAGCTAGCCTAATTGGGACACCTGCAGCCAATCAGGGACTGGCTGAATCCAGATAAAAACCTCCCAGTTAGTCAGGTGGGCTGTGGGTGTCAGGAGCTGTGGAAGGAAGTTATGCTGTTGGTGAGACTGAGTGGTGGACAACATATCATACAGAAGGAAGGAGGCCCTGAGGTAGGGGTGAAGTGGAGTTTGAAGAAGCAGGGACTGCTGTGGGGAAGTAGCCCAGGGAATTGTATTGTGTTTTGTGGATAAAAGGTCAGCCATCTTAGCTGATACTATTAGGGTCCCTGGGCTGGAGCCCAGAGTAGAGGGCGGGCCTGGGTTCCCCCCTTTCTGCCTCCCCTAATGAGTCTCTGAGATTGGGAGACAATAGAGACTGTGCCAGGAAGGATAGCTTCTCCTCACTGGTTTGTGATGAAAATGGCTCAATAGGCTGTGACCTTGTCTCCAGAGAGAGAAGGGCTCCGTGGAGGGTCACAGTGAGCCGCTGAGGCTAGTAAAAATCCGCCAGGAAATGCAGGATCCACGAAGATAAGGACAGAGCTTTGTCACAGTGTGTTCTGAGACATTTTCAGCAGAAGAAGAGATCTCATTGCCATATTAAAATAGATGTGTTAGGGCTGTAACTCAAAAGCAATACCTATTGTATTTAATCCGAAACAATAGCAAAAATGCAAGGTAGCACAATATATAAATATTCAGGCAAATAGCCTAGTAAACATTACAAATGTATTCACAGTTATACAAGAAAGGATAAAATACTACTTCAAAGTATAAACTGGTCACCTGGTGGTGGTAGGGAGAAAATTGCTTTCATGGTGTAGCATAGCATGATTAGCTAGATCATGATGGTTATTCTTTCTTCTGAAGAATCTACCATATCAGCGACAGAGCAAACTAAATGGATCATTGTTTTGTTCATTTATATTTTGTTCTGGTATCCCATTGCTTTCCATCAGGTGACTGAGGACTTGAATTAATTATTTTTTTAAAATTTTGGTTTTATGGTTTTTGACAAAGCTTCCATAGTAGATGAGAGGACAAAAGCATTAAGTGAAAACGTTAGGTTCAAAGATGGATTTTCCTGTAGATTTTAGTAGTAGTAGTTAAAGGTGCAAGCGCTCGTCTTCTGGAAGAGGGGTTTAATAGTTCTTTGAGTTTGGATCTCTGATTTGGTGGATCACTATCCTTTGATTTGTCAGCAAGTAGGGATTGTTGGTCTCCACTGAGTTTCCCTTGGAGATGTTACAGGGATTTTATAAAGTATGAATCTTCTGGATACTGCTCTTTTACATCGACTCTGATTAAACACACTTACATTCCTCATGCCTGCTTGCTGTCATCCTTGCATAATCTGGCTGCCTCATTTGTGAAGTTGCTTGGCAGAGAAAAGAACACTTTCTGTTTTTATTTTTAAAATAGGGAGATGATAGACCGTTCTTTCAGCTTACTGTGGTGCTGGGTTGACTTACTGTAGAATTAAGGTCAACTCTGCTAACTGTCTTAAATTGCTTTTGTTGCAGAGGTCTGTTTCCTGTTAAGTAAATGATTTTCAGATAATGGGATAGATTTGATCCATAGCTAGTTGATTTTAGGATGAAGTATGTATCTTAGTGCTGGGCAATTCACACCTTTTCTTTTGTGCATGGTGTTAGTTGTAGCCAGGACCGGCTCCAAGTGAGTGCCTAGGGTGGCAAGCCGCAGGGAGTGGCCTGACATTCGCCATCAGGGCAGCAGTTAGGCTCTCTACAGTGGCATTTCGGCAGGAGGTCCACGGCTGCTATGGATTCAGTGGTGGAGACGACGAGGCCTCAGGGCCCGTGGACCTCCCGCTGAACCGCTGTTGATTTCGCAGCAGCCGCAGACCTCCTGCAGGTGTACCACAGAACATCCACGCTTGGGGCAGCAAAAACCTTAGAGCCGCCCCTATTTGTGGCTCTGTGGGTCCCAGGATATTGAAGACACAGTATGGCTGAGGTAATATCTTTTATTGGACCAACTTCTGTTGTTGAGAGAGACAAGCTTTCAAGCTTCATAAAGCTCTTCAGTCTGGGAAAGGTAGTCACTGCACCACTGCAAAATGCAAGGTGAAACAGATTGTTCAGTATAAGTAGTTGGTGCATATTGTAAAGGACCATTCAAGGTAGACAGCACGTTCCTACTGACAATCACAAAAAAAGAAAATCATCTATCTGGATGCCACAGAGCAGATGAAACAACACTCTTGATCATTGTTGATTGCTTCAGGGAAAATGGTTGATTGTGAAATCCTTAACAAACATCACATTCACCGTAATCTCCCCACTGCTGAGAGGGCAGCCATATAGTCCCTGAAATCAAACCACCAGATAGTGATCAAACCAGCAAAGGGGCCCCATTGTAGTCCTCAACTGTGATGATTCCATTAACGAGGCCAATGACACCACCTAAAATATAGAAATCAGGGAAGACCCCATACCACAATTTACCCAGGAATTTAAGGTTATTATCAAATCCTTCCCCAAACAAGTCCAAGAGAAACTCTATGAACTCATCCCCGGGACCTTCTATATACTTCCCAAGCAGGGGTGAAAGTAACTTAAAGGACTTACGGGTACTCCAGAGCCCTTAGGAGGGGGCAAGGCCTTAACCGGAAGAGATTGCTGAACTGGAATTAATTTGCAAACTGGATACCATTAATTTAGGTTTGAATAAAGAATGGGAGTGGTTGGGTCATTACACAAATTAATTTTTTCCCCATGTTAACTATCCCCTACTGTTATTCACACTTGTCTGAAATGGGCCATCCTGATTACCACTACAAAAAATTTTTCCTGATGACTATAGCTCATCTTAATTAATTATTCTCTTAGTGTTGGTATGGCAACTTCCACTTTCCATGTTGTGTGTGTGTGTGTGTGATATACACATATACATATATATATATAATATATAGTGTGTGTGTGTGTGTAGAGATATAGATATATATAGAGAGAGAGATATATATGGGGAGAAAGAGAGAGAATCTTCCTACTGTATGTTCCATTCTATTCATCTGATGAAGTGGGCTGTAGCCCACAAAAGCTTATGCCCAAATATATGTTAGTCTCTAAGGTGCCACAAGCACTCCTCATTCTTTTTGCAGATACAGACTAACACATCTGCTACTCTGAAACCTGTCACAGGAAACCAGTGATATCCCTGAGATTATACAAGGATGTTTTCATCCTCCCAACAGATGTCTTAAACGCCTTCATAGATTTCCACCACAACTTCAACAACCGCCACCCATCCATCAGGCTCTCTGGAACACTCCAATACTAGCATCAAGTTCTTGGACACCACAATGCGCTTCAGCAGTGGAACCCTTCAGATCACCATATACAAGAAACTCATGGATCCCCACACCTACCTTCTTAGATCCAGTAACCAGTCAAACAGGCTGCTTGGTATGTTTGATCTACAGCCAGACACTCAAATACCACAGAATATGCTCAGAAGAGAAAGTCCAGGATATACATCTTAACACACTTAAAACCACCTTCACCAGACAAGGACACTACACCAGAGAAGTAAATTGTATCATGGAATGTGCTATCCAAATATCCTAAGAGAACCTGCTTCAATACAGAAATAAAAACCCCATAGACAATGCACTGCTTGTCTCCTGTCACCCTACACTGGAACCCATGTGGGGTATCATCAGACAAATACAACGCATCCTCAGTGGGGACCCCATCCTGAAATAAATCTTTCCTGAACCCCCACTTCTGGCCTTCAGACAATCCCCCAGCCTCTCCAAGCGCCATCATCAGAAGCAGGATCTCCACAGACCAGGACACGTCAATTCAAAGAGATACCAGACCCTGCCAGAACAACAGATGCAAAACCTGCAGACATATCTCCACTGCTCCAATGATCAACATCCACTCCCCCCCACCAACTCATCTTTCAAGATCTGTGTATCCTACACATGCCTATCACAACATGTGGTGTACCTCATCCAGTGCACTAAATACTCCAATAACAGCTTTGTGGGTGAAACCAGATAATCACTATGTGCTCCAATGAATTCACACAGGAAAATGATAAAAGACAAAAACATCCTGTTACCTGTGGCCGAATGCGTGTCTCAAAGCGATCGCTCTGTATCTGACCTATCAGTCCTTATCCTCAAAGAAACCTACACAGCACTTTTTCATAAGGTGACCCTGGGAGTTTAAATTCATTACTCTGCTAGATACTGAAAATCATAGACTGAACTGGATTTATGGCTTATTACAACAGTCTGTAGCCCATTAATCCTCCTTTTTGTCCTATGACTGCAGAGGTGTTAATGGGCCATGCTGCCTTGAGTGGTCCCTTAAAATATGTTCTAAGTACTTATGCTGAACAATCTGTTCCACTTTGCATTTTCCTGCAACGCTGGGAGTATCTTTCCCAGGTCTGAAGAAGAGCTCTGTGTAACTCGAAATCTTGGCTTTCTCACCAACAGATATTGATCCAATAAAAGATATTCCCTCACCCCCGCTCTTGTCCCAGCTTTTTCTCTTGACGTTTCACAATAATTTCTTTCAGTCCATTTGGATGATCTGTGATGCAGAATAATTTCTTAGGAGAAACTTTCTGGGATTTAGATATCCCTGTCAGATCTTTCCATGCACTTGTCTCTGGACTAGCATGAAGCCACTACTTTTGATAAGCACTCTTTACACTATGTTGCTGATCGAAGCAGTTGTATTTTCAATACAGAAATGTTGGATACTTTTTGGTTAAAAAAAATACTTCGAATTGATAGATTTGAGTCATAGAAACTGAAGCTGCAGGTAAGAAAATTAGATTTTTAAAATATTGATTGAGCTGTGTGCCAGTTCTGCTTTACAGTTCCATGAATTAACCTTTGTGAGTCAGCATCAGACTTTGTAAAAATACTTCACTATCGGAATTTAAATAAATATCCTTTTTCATTGTAACCTGTGGTAATAGTTTTTAAACCTGACTCTTGGATGGTATATTTTACTTTTTCTGAAAAAGTAGGTTTCTTTGTGTTGGGAGAGACAAACATTCATACACCACTGACCAGATATTGTCTATTAGATGTGAATTGTTTACATAAGGTGGAATTGTATTTCAGGTGTAGATCCATCCCTGCAAGCAGAGAACAGAATCCAAGGCTCTTCACAGGCTACAGCTGCTGTCTCTAAACAGCAAAAATCACGTTCTACCAACTCCAGAGATGAGCGCTTCCGATCTGGTAAGGAAAAATCTATGCAGCTGAAGCAAAATGGATGCCCGAAAAGTATCATTAGACCCATAAAGAGGTACATATATTATGCTTAAGGAGCCAAGTGAAGTGCTTTCCATATTGGAAGAAGGCAAAATATGAGGCAATCTGACCAAGCCAGCTGTGCTGTATATACACAGAGGCAATGCTTGGCCAACTCCTAAGTGGAGAAAATGATTGGGGAAGAAAGAAAATCATAAACACATTCTAATGTTTTCCTTATTATTGACTTAAACCATGCTTAACAATTTCCTCTCATCTACCGGTCTTGCTTCCTATTATTGGAGCGCCCTGTGCTAATTTTTACAAGGCTGTGATTTTTTTTACGTAAGAATTACCATATTTACCAAAGCTCTCTTTCAAATGTTTCCTGACTTGAAGCAAATACACTCAAGAAAGGGAAACATCACAATGGATATTCTACATGAACTTTTAAACATGCTTCAGTGCAACAAAGAAACTTGTTTTTGGAAATTTCTGTGAAAATACCCATATGCTCCTCATATCCTGCTTCCATTGTTACTGCTCAGGTGGCTAAAATACATTGTGTTTTGATGTGAAATTCCTTCTCACAATACTGAGAAAGGCAGGTGCTTTTTCGAAGCTGTCATCTGGTAAGTCTATCCACGGGCTTCTAACTAGAATGCTGTTTTGGTGTTCTGTTGAGAGTAACTACGTGTCCCAAGACTGGAGAGGAAGGAGCTATCTAGAGCAATTGGCTGCATAATGTAAATTTTTGATCTAAGATCTTTCTAATCATTGGGTCACCTTGCTTTTAACTACTTGGCATCAGTATTTATGGCTTCGCATTTTTATTGCTGGCATTTTCATTGAGAAAATTCTGCTCCTAAAATCAAGGCATTATATTTCCATGGTTTGTTTCTGAATAATCAAGGGTTGAGTGTTTTGGGTAGCATGTGCAAGGGCTTTCAGGAAAGATACGTGCTATCCAAAGAATAGATTTTCTGAAGTTTGGGGATGAGTCTAATAATGAATATCAAAGAGAATTAATTACATGGGATACTTAAGGTTAACTTTAATATATAATTTAATCATTTGCTTTAAATTCCATCTCTTGTGTATCAGACTTATTTGCAATATAATTTTATTATCAGCAAACAAAATGTTTTATATGTATCTAAAAAATACACTGTAGAGGAAGCCTATCATTGGTTGATGTGGAGAAAAGGAGAAACTAGGACAGTAACCATAAGACAGCCTTTTGTGTCTAATTTTATGGTGGTGGTGATATAATAAAAAGATACTGTATTTTGTGGAAGGTTTTAGCACAGAAACATTAACAATAGAACTTCAGAGTTATGAACAGTTCAAGAACGGAGGTTATTTGTAACTCTGAACAAAACGTTATGGTTGTTTTTTTTCAAAAGTTTATAATTAAATGTTGACGTAATGCACCTTTGAAACTTTACTATGCAAAAGACAAATGCAGGTTTTAACCATCTTAATTTAAATGAAACAAGCAGAGTTTCCTCTACCTTGTCAAATCCTTTTTTAAATCTTTCCCTTTATTTCTTTAGTAGTTTACATTTAACACAGTATTGTATTGTATTTGCTCCCCACCCCCTCTTTTCGGTCATTGCTGTTGCCTGATTGTGTACTTCCAGTTCTGAATGAGGGGTGTGCTTGACTGCTCAGTTTAACTCTGGTGTGCATAATTCTGGGGTTTTACTGTCATCCCACTGTTGCTAGTTATTGGGCTAGTTTTGGGAAGAATTTCAGCTAGCGTACGTATATATATCAGTAAGTGAACACACTTTCAGAGAACAGTCATATTAGCTGCCACTACTGTTCCTCTTCTTTGTTCCAAAAACTTCAGTTAGTATTTCTATAGCCGTGTTCAAAATTGACTTTTAATTTACTTCCGTTAAATTCTGCTGATGGTTATCACGATTTCTAAATGTAGCAAATCCTTTTTTTTTGAATTTCAAGTTTTCTGAGTGACCAGGTTTTGAACAGTCAAGAAAAAATTAGTCCTGTTTTGATGTGGCTGCTAGATGAATGTTACTTCTAACTTGGTTTTTATCTTTTGGGACAGTTACCGATCACTGTCAGAGACAGGATAATGTCAGTCCACTAGTCTCCTCCAGTATGGCCATTACCATGATTAGGTTGTTTTCACTCTCTGTTATACCAACTAAAACTTATCCTTAAAATGCTAGCAGGGAGTGTACTTCTGTGTTCGAAAGCTTAAAATGTGGTGGTAGAGAGGAATATATGTAAGTGGATTCTTCTGTCCCTGTGTGGTGTTTCAGAAGACCTACGTATGCTAAGACGATACCAGATGTATTGTTAAAGGGCATGTCTTGATTTATATTCACCGTAAGGTACTGTTTAGCCGTGTGCTCAGCCAAGATAATATAGATATGACATCTTTCGGGGTTATTTTTTAGAATAAATCCAGAGAGCTTGCAACGTCACACCTGTGCAGCCAGCAGTTCCCTCCATCTTTATTTTATTTTTATGACCAAAGGAGGTAAAAGGACAAATGTGAATGTATTTTGTCTTTATTTTCCTGGAGTTTTAATATCAATTGAGAAAAATTATCCAGGCTTCTTCTATTTCCCATTCAGACAGAAAGTGCTGTTCTACGGGCTTGCTTTTAATTTTGTTTGAAATACAGTAAAGAATTTTAGGTTAGTGGTTATTGATTTAATTTTCCTTCCCCAAAATGTTTCCGCCTGAATAACAGCCTATAAGATGAGGGTTTCATTCCAAGTACACTCTTTACTTTGGCTAAAAGATGTAACTTACATGAGAGACCCTTGTCATGCTGCATCACAAAACCTTGTGGGGAGTGTGTCTAATCAAAGTAGTGTTAATTGCCAGCGAGAGCATCTTCAACTTTTGGGCTCCTGATGCCCCTAACAATAGTAGAACTAAACTGGTATTAGCAGGGGGGAGGAAATTTTTAGAAAAATTCTCTTCTGTAGGAAGGACTTAGAGAAAATTGTTTCCAATTATGTTTGCACAGTACCAGAGCAGCCATTAATTTCTGCATTGAACCAAATGGCATGTTAATTGAACGCTGGACTTTCCATACTGGATCTGACCAGCAATCCGATATCCTGACTCCAGCAGTGGCCAGTACCAGATGCTTCAGAGAAAAGAGTAAGGAAACACATTATAGATAACTGTGAAATAACCTGTGCATGAGGGAATTTTTTCTGACCACAGCCAGTTAGTAGTTGGCCTATATCCTGAAATATGACACTCTTTCATTTCAATCTAGCTACTGTAGCTGTTGATGTTCATACATACATTTCATCCTTTTTTAATTGCTGCTAAGTTCTTGGCCTCAATAGTGTCTAAGCCAATTAGTTCCACATAGATAATTTTTATAGATATTAGATATTAATATCTAATAATAGATATTCCACATGGATAATTTTTCTCAATTGATATTAAAACTCCAGGAAAATAAAGACAAAATACATTCACATTTGTCCTTTTACCTCCTTTGGCTTAAGTTGTGTTTAAAAGGCATTTTTATTGCATTAAAATGTTATGTTTTATAACTCTGGATGTCCCCTTGTGCTAGTATAATGAGAAGGGTAAATAGGAGTTTCAAACTGACCTTCTGGGTACTGGTCTGCTCTACATATTTCTGTCATATTCTCTCTTCTTTGTCTCCTTTCTAATTTATAGTCCTGATCTTTCTCATCTCTCCGGGTTCCAAAATCTTTATATGCCTCTGGATACTTTTTCTTGCCCTTCTTTGTACCCTTTCTGTATATACTGTATCTTTTTTGAGTTGAGATGATTGAATGGAACACAGTCAAGAATCTCTTTCCGGAGTGATTAGTTAAAATTGTTTCTCCTTATGATCGTTACCTTGCACTTGTATACAGTTGAGTCCATTTGCCAGTTGGTAGCCTTAGGCAAATCTTTCTATAGTTCTTGAGTCTTCTCTCATTCTGACTAATCGAAATAATTTTGTCCTCCACAAATTTTGCCACTTCACTGTTTCTTCCCCTTCTCCAAAAAATTTATGAACATACTAAATAGCACTGATTCTAGTATGGTTCCTTAGTATTAGGTGGCAGAAGTAGAAGGAAAAGAGAATACACTGAAAATGTATTAAATGATGCACAATAATATATTTACAGGACATAAGGAGGGAAATGGGCTGAGGGAGTAAAAGGAAAGAAAATAGAGCACATCTTAGTTTTAAGTTACACTTTTAAAACAGTAAATAGAAAATTGATTGACAGTATGTTTCAGTTAAATACTGTATACAACAACAGTTTTCTTTAAAGTGGAAAAGGCATTACTCACCTTGTTTTTTCCCCACGTTGGTTAGTAGGCTTGGTCCTCAACTTACTAAGCATTGCCATTACTGTCCTCTTTATCTGTTGAATATTGACTATTCCTACTTCTCATTTGAAAACCGTGACTGTGCCAATTGAAACCAAATAAACCAAATGAAAAATATCAATCAACTGAAGAAGTTTACAAGACAGACTATCATGTTGTTCCTTACCCACCATTGTAGGTTAAATTCTTTTCATTTTGTTTAAAGTGTTTGGCAATGGTTTGATGAATAGGCATTTTCATTTTATCTGGGTAGTCAGAGTCGAAAACTTTAAGTGGGAATGGTTTCCTGGACATTTGGATCTTTAAGGGCAGAAGCCAAATTAGCTATCATAGAACACTGTTTCTCCACCATTATTCTAGTCCTTTTATTTTTTTGGTGGTCAGAAGTGAGCTTGATTTCATCTAGATAATATGGGAAAATTATCCTCATGGCAACATGTGTGAAAGGAATAAGGTGTCTCAAGGGAAGAGAAACCAATTACTTAATGTACTTGGCTGATAAAAAAAGGATGGCCCTCCCCAGTTGTTTTGTGGGGGCAAGATCCCTTAATTTTGAAAATAAAGATATTTCAAGTAAGAAATAAATCTTAAGTAGATATAGGAGGGAGGTTCAGGCAGTGATATTCAGACTGAGGTCCGGGAGCTGCAGGTGACTCTTTAATGTGTCTCCTGTGTCACATTACACTGTGACATGACAGCACATGACACTAAAACTCTGTGTGATTTAATTATTTTCCAGATTAAGGTATTAACCAATCAGGATGTTTAGGGTTCGGTTTTCTATGCTATTAACCAATTGTGGAATACTTGGTCAGTCATTTTTCTGGGAGAAAGATATAGTAATGAAACAATGAGGTCACATTCCTGTGACTCTTGGGTAATGTTGATCACTAATTTAGCTTCTGAACCACTGAGGTTGGAGGGCTTGTCTATACCATGCAGCTGGTTGAAACAGCCTTGTTGCTAAAGGTCAGCATATTTCCAGCCCCGTGAGCCACATTAGCTTTCTGCCGACAGAACCATGTTCACACTGCACTTGCGTCAGCAAAACTTTTGTCTTCCGTGGGAGTGGGGGGGGGGAGCTTTTTTAAGTACCTGTGAAAGACAAAAGTTTTGTTGACAACTTCGCAGTGTAGACAAGCCCCGAATATCACTGGGTTAAGGAGTTGAGAAGGCAGTAGGAGATGGTGATTGTGGCATTTATGAATAGAATGAGTTAATGCTGATTGTCCTCCTTTTTCTTTTCACCTCTTCATCCAGTATTTCCCAAACATTTGAAAGCTGAGTCTCTCAGGAAAGTGAAATTAAATGTGCCCACCAGCTTCGAACCCAATCTTCCAGGTGATGTTTAAAGTCCTACCCATCTTAATATATATCTTCCACATATGGATACATACAAGCCCTTGCTTACCAGCTAGACTTCCATATCCCTCTGTGGGGCACAGTCTACCGATTGGGAAACTCTGTCTTAATCTATACAGTTATTCACTCTGCTGCTTAGTTTAACATGAACTACAAATATTATACATTACCACTTTATTCTGGGAGGACTTGTCTGAAAAGTGAAAACTTTATTTGTTTTGCTAATTCCTATTGAATGCTGCTTTAGTATCACAACAATATAACATTTTGATTTAGGGAGAGAAGGTGGGTGAAGTAATATCTTTTATTAGACCAGCTTCTGTTGGAGAAAGAGACAAGCTGTCGACAAGACGTACAGAGCTCTTCAGGTGTGGGAAAAGTACACAGAGGTCACAGCTAAATTCAAGGGAGAACAGATTGTTTAGCATAAGCAGCTAACTCACATTCTTCTTCGAGCGATGGTCCCTATTATATTCCACTGGGGGTTATGCATGCACATCAGGCATCTGAAGCTGGAAAATTTGAAAAGTGACCGTTGGTCTGCGTATGTGCTCCAGCTCATCTTATGTCTCTGTCCAAGGGAATAAAGGGCAGGGCAGACCAACTGCTTTTCCAGTTCCTTCTCACTACTGTATGATCTAGGCCAGAACCTGCCAAAAAAAGTGTTCTCAGTGCACAGAATCTATGGACTTCATTGGGGCAACTTTGAAGTCATGTTTGTCTCTCTCAGGTCATATGGCCACATGCACCTAAGTCACCTCATTCACAGGACTCCACCTTCATTGCCTTCAAACATGACTGCAGTTGGTGTACATTCCAAACTGCCATTCGTGGTGACTGTTCTGGCCAGGGTAGTATCTTCTCTGCTATGGTGGACAAATTCTCATGAGATGTGTGTGGGTACCACCTTTCTCCCTTCCTCTCTGGACAGGACCATTATTAAGGATGCATCCCTTTTCGAGTGGTAAGCCCACATGAACATCCCCACAGCACAAGCCACCTGGACATCTCGAGAGTCCAGGATGCACATCAATATCGTGATATCGCTTCTCCCGTCAGCATAGGTACTCCACCTCCCCTAGAGTCCGTAACTATGTTGATGGGAGAAGCCCTCCTGTTGCCAGAGTGCTGTCTACACCAGTTTTTAGTGTAGACCAAGCCTAATAAATCTGAATTAATGCTGGAATAATCATGCTTTAGATTAATTTTAGTGCTTAGTAAAAGTTGGATGCAAAACCATACTTTGGCTTTTTATTAAACTAAAATGCGGCAGTATGCTTTTATTCCTTCTGTCCTCCCCAACCCCCATTCAATGATTTTGTTTTAAAGAGGAGACTTCGGGCAGATAATTTCCAAACACAACTGAATTTGATTTCTTAAACAGTTTTGAATATACTTTGGGGAAGCCACATTTATTAAAAATTAATCACTTAGGAGCTCAATGGCCCTTCTACCTCTTGCATTTTATATTTGCAACACATAACCCTACTATTAACTGTGTTTCATTATATATTTGCTTATCGCTTAGATTTGCAAACCCAGAAGAGAACACTGTAATGATAGCATGCAACTTTGTTTTTCTTTAAATAGAACATTATTTTAAGCTAAGATTCTACTATTCAGGAACTGAGGGACAGGAAATGAGATTCAGCATGCTAAATATTCACCAAAATACTCTGTTTATATATAACATACTAGTCTTTTACATGAGGTTGAATCCTACTTAGATCATAAATGAAAACATGCATTTAACCTACCTTTTCTCTGGTGGCTATTTACCCTCTTCCCCAAACAATCACATAGGGCTTGTCTTCACTACGGGCGGTAGCAATCGGTCTTTTGGCGATCAATTTATGACGCGATAAATCGATCGCCAGCAGCGCCCCTGTCGACTCCGGAACTCCAGCTCGCCAAAAAGCGTAAGCTGAAGTCGATGGGGGAGCGCGCCGCCGACTGCCGCTGCCGTGAGGACGGCAAGTAAGTCAGCTGTAGAGACGCCGACTTCAGCTACGTTATTAACGTAGCTGAAGTTGTGTGTCTACAGCCGATCCCCCGCGCTAGTGAAGACCAGCCTGTAGTCTGACATGTTTTTCTTTCTCTCCAGGCTTGGGATACCTGGCAGTTTCCCAGCCAGGATTGAAGTGCAAAGGCAAAGTCTTGTGGAGAACGCTTGCATAGAATTTGTCTGCAGTGTTACCCTGGCTTTGGCAGTCCTGTCCCTTCCTTATTTTCATCAGATCCAGTTTTACCTAAAATTTAAAAATAGTAGTAAGGGGGAGAAGGTGAAGAAGTCACAAATGACACAACTGTTACAGTATGGCAGTGTTTCTCAAACTTTTGGGAGCTGAGTCCCCCCTCAAGGAAATGAAAGGAATTGTACTACCCTACAGTCTTGCCATGTGGTATTAAAGGTATAAAATCTTAATTTATACATTTTTCTGAGGCACCCTGCCTCACTCTCCCCTTCCCCAACCATTTTGGGAAGTGGTGGTATGACACTACCTAATTAAAATGTGACACTGCAAACCGTTGTTGCTACCACTGTTATATAATTGCAACAAATTTTATACAAAATGTGATGCATGGCCAGAAAGGGTTAAGTAACTTGTAGGCTAAATAACCCAGAGTCAACCATTAGAGAGATGTTAGAAAGGTATGTAAATGAGAATTAGGGCCATTCCATGATAGATAGGCTAGAACTTTGAAATGCAAACCTGTACTGTTAGAAATCAGTGGTGATACTAATTGTACATGTGTACTCATATCTTGTTAAGATGTTAGCCATGTAAACAGACAGTTCCTGTCTGCCAATATCACTTTTGATTCAGAGATCAAAAGGAAATATTAATGTTTAGATGAATCTTGGGTACAATAATGTCATTGTCTGTATGCCTCTGAAGTTCATGATAGACTGGCTAATGGATAAATTGCCTTGTGTTAATTTGGGTAACTAATTACTGGTGATGCTTAGGAAATGTCTCCATAATTGCCTTTTGTTCACAGAAGGACTCCAACCTGTCACAAGAAGGCATGAAACTGTATAAGGGCGGGCTTGGGGTCCTGATCCTTTTTTCTCTCAGATCTGCTCGGTGCTTCGTGCAGGGGAAACTCGAGCACAAGACTGAGCTCTCCAGTCTTGACTAGATCTCCCTGAATACAAACATTGGCCTGTAACCTGTGAGCTAATTCTGAAAGAACTCTTTGCAACTATATATCCGCCATGAATCTTAATCTTAAGAATTGTACTCATGTCTGTATGTATACTGATTTTTTTAACCAATACTCTTTTACTTTTTTAATTTTAGTTTAGTTAGTAAGAATTGGCTGTAAGCGTCTAAGGCCTGGGCTACACTGGGAGGGGTCAACCTAAGATACGCAACTTCATCTACACGAATAACGTAGCTGAAGTTGGCGTATCTTAAGGCGACCTACTTGGTTGTCCACACGGCGGCGAGTCGACTGCTGCTGCTCCCCCGTCGACTCCACTTCCGCCTCTTGCGGAGGTGGAGTTCCGAAGTCAATGGGGAGCGGGCTGTGGGATCAATCTCTGCCTGCCAATCCGGCGGGTGGTGAAGATGTACCCTAAGTTACCTTTAAGCTGTGCAGTCATGTGGCCGTGCAGCTGCCTATTAAGCCCCGCGCAGGGGTTCAGGGCTATGGTGGGGAGAGATGCCTCTTCCCTAGCACGGACCTGCCATGGAGGGGAGAGATGCCCCTCTACGACGGACCCAGCGTGGAGGTGCCCCAGACTTTCCACAGCCAGTGGAGAGGAGCCCCTCCCTTGGCCCAGCCCAGCTGGAGCTGCTGCAGCTGGGGAGAGGCACTTCTCCCTCAACCCAAGCTGCTGTGGTGAGAGAGAGCTGGGCGGGGGCGGAAGAGGGGTCCTCTCTCCCATTCCAGCCCTGGGGCAGCCTTTCATCCCTGGCCCTGCCCCAGAGCCCACCCTCCAAACCCCTCATTCCTGGCCTCGCCCTAGAGCCCACCTTTGCAAACCCCTCATCCCACCCAAGAGCCCACCCCTGTGCTCCCCAACCCTCTGCCCCAGCCCTGAGCCCCCTTCCGCACAGCGTACTTGGGGAAACTTTGCAGTATGGATGTGTCAGGGTTTGCTAGGGTGGATGAGTAAATGCACATATCAAGGCTGCTAAACTCAAAACTATGTTGTTTCTGTTTGGCCTTTAGACCTTTGTGCTTTCTGACTCTCCAAAAGGGTGAAAAAGCTGCTGCTGTTGAGACTGGAAATGCGTTGCTTCTACTTAGTAATTAAGTGCTGGTGACATAAATAGATTCTAGAACAAGGGGCCTGAGCATATGTTGTCAGACTAAATAATTAGTGTTATGAATCATGATGTAACACCACTAATTTGTAAAGAAGGTTAAATCTATGGTGTGTACAATGTACTTCATTTCATAACTGTGTTTGTTGTTGTTTATTACTGTCTAGATGTCCACACTGAAGCAGTACAAGCAGCTCTGGCTAAATACAAAGAGAGGAAAATGCCTATGCCTTCAAAAAGACGCTCTGTTCTTGTACACTCTTCAGTAGAAACATATACGCCTCCAGGTATCTAATCAGTCAGCATACATAAACATTGTCAGGTAAACTTAACATTGCAAATGTAAGTGAACGCTGTATTGTTTATTCTTCTGACTTTGAAGTCTCCCATGTGTTGCAGTAAGGTTCTTGCAGGCTATGTGAACATTAGTCCTGATGCTAAAATTTAGATTGGATTTGGCCACTGTCAGAATTTCTTTTCTTCCCTAAGATTTTCTCTCTCTTTTCTTAAAATTTTAGAAAAGCTTTAGGGTGAATAGTAGCTCGTAAGCACAGAAAACTTGTTTATCTTCAGTTGTAAAGTCTCATTCTGAAAGATATCATTGTGGTAAAAATGTCAGAGCTTTGTAGATTCTTTATTAAATGTTACATGAGATGCCTTTTTTTAAAATGGCTGCTGGGAAATGCATTAAATTAAATTATTGAAAAAGCTCCTTGTTTATAAAATAGCCTCCTAGTTTAAATCACTCATGGTTCATGCGTGGAGCTCATCACTTGTGAATTTGAGACTGTTTAGCCCAGAGTATATTTAAAAAAAACAAAACAAAACTGACCCTCTTACTTCTATTACTTTTAAAGAGAGGAAAATATTAGGTGTCTTTTGCCATCTCATCACAGATCATCTTAAGAAAAACCTCATTCTCCAGATAGCTTGCTAGGACAGCATGTAACTAACTACTTTGGGGTCAGTGTCTTGTATGCAAATGTAAGTGAATTTCTCACTGACTGAAATATTGAACAACCAATTCGGTCACCGTCCTTTTGTGTGCTGCTCTGGAGTAGAGCCACGGTGAGCTCTGATGCGTTCACCTCCGTTCCATTTCTTAACACCGTCAGTGGAAGTAAGGCCTGGGCTTGGTCTTTTTCTCTCAATCCCTCGGTCTTTAAGGAAAACATCGCTATTTTCATGTCCTTTGTGTAATGCTTTTTTATGGATTTTTTTGCCTGCCTTTATTAATAAAAATGTACTTTGAAGAGATCTTTGTGGCAGTCCAAGTTTACGGTCTGTAGCTTCTGTATCTCTTCCCCTTTACCTTTTTGTCTTTCAGATATAGAGAAGCTAATCGCCTTTAAAAACTTTTGCGAGTATTTTTGATGACATGGTTAATTGATAATATATTAATAATTTCAGAAAAATATAACCAATGTCCAGTTTACTTTGGGGCATGCACTATGGTTTCTGTCGGAAGTCTCTCTTGGACATCCGCAATGACTTTCACAACTTAGACTTCAAGTTGGCCTGGGTTGCCTGACTGTTAAGAGCCTCAAGTGAACCAGAACTCAGGTGAAGATTGCAGACCTCCTTCATGGGGCAGCTCACGTGCAGGTAGACAGCCTGAAGTGTCTATTCAGAACTCTTGAAACATCCACCCTGCTTAGGGAATCCGGGGTCCAGGAAAGGTGATATGAAGGTGTGATGTCTTGGAATAATCATGGTGAATGCCTCTTTCAGCAACATCAGTCCTACAAGTTCCTGTGTCAGTGCAGCAGTTTGGGTTGTCTGGGATGAAGCGTACTGTGAATAGGAGAGCATACAGGAGTGGTGGCCTCAGGCTTGGTGGAAAACTACTTGCCATCAGAAGTGCTCCGGTTTGAGGCAGAGGAGAAAAAAATGGTTGGATTCCACAGCTGCCTCTTCCTTACAAAAGCCAAAATCAAAATGGAGTTTCCCTCTATTTGAGAAAATGATATTGGTCATTGTTTTCCCTGGAAGCATTTCAGGACACACCATTTGAATTATCTGCTGATAGTTCCCCCTGCAAATAAAGGAATGTTTTCCACCCACTCAGTCCTGAGCTGATGGTTGATAGATGCATGAGAAGGAAATACTTGGTTACAAGAGCTGCTGGTTCTCTTTCCTAAGACAAATCTTGTGTGTCAGGCTGTTGTCACCGTTAGGAAGCTTGACAATACGCAGTTCCACATTTTTTCAGGAGGCTTTGCCAGCTTGTGATGTCTGTTTCAACGTGCATGTGTGTACCAATTTGGAATGGGAAAGATCCACATCTTTGTGAATTTCCTTCCCTGAAATACATTTTAAGTGGTTTCTAGAAGTATTTGGAAACATTGTGACATCAGATCTGAATTACCTTTGATTGGCAGCAGAAGTAGCTCGCTCCACAATCGAAACGTATAGACACGCATGGTTGTGAACATGGAGCTTTTATGTAGAGATTCAGCTGGGGCTTATATGATGGTCGAAACCTTTTGGAGAAAAATGGGAAGTATGTTTTGCAAACACAGTTTATTTAATTAGGCAACTGTCCAGTCCTCCTCCCTCATACAGTTGACAAGGGAAAGCACCAGCAAAGAAGCCAGCTATTACTTCTACTACTCAAATTACTTCTATTTAGGATGCTCCTAGTTCTCTGGCTCTCTTCCAACAGCAATCTGTGTTCTGAACCCTGCTTCTAGGAAGCAGAAAAATCTGGTGTTGATAAAAGATGACTGGCCGCTTGCTTTAAATTCTATCTACTCAGGAGGACTACCCTAAGGGAGGGCAAACTACCTCTTCCCCCCTCCTTGTGATCCTGGTTACCTCAGGCACATTGAGTTCTGTTAATGAAGGGTGCCTACAGAATTCAGGTTAGATACTTTTCTCCAAAGCACCCTGCTTGAGAATGCTCTTGACATCAGTATCAGGAAGAAGCTGCAGGATATATAGTCTCTTAAAAAAGTATCAGCTGCCTGCTAAAGAAGGAAGATGTGTATATTCTGACATGCCTGTCACTGCGGTAACTGGTGCCAGATGCCCCTAGCAGGGTCCTTATGAGGAAGTAGAAGACCCCAACTTATATCTAGTGAAAGACCTGGTCAACTAGTATCTCTAGGAACAGTGCTCTTTTTCCTAGGTGAGGGTGACTGCTTATGAAATTTGGGACTTACTGTGGTCTACAAACACAAGCTGAGTTCCATGTTGCTAAGGAGTGAACTCCCGAACCATTGGTCTTTTTTTGCATTGTTGCTGCATGAATTCATAAAATACTTAGTAATGTTTCTACACAGAATAAGAGCAAATGTTTTTCCTTTTTTGGAGGATTGTCCCATCAAGAAGGATGTCAGTTTGGTAGGACAAGAATCAGTCTCTGCTAGCGCTGGAGTTGCTAGGATTTAGACCCCAAGTCTAAGCTTGTTCCTCAGACAGTTGAAGGTTATATGACCCATGCTGGATGGGGCTCATCTAAGAAGACTGTACCTTAGGATGAAACATGGAATTTGAGGTTTGCCAGTCTGAAGGTTTCAACACAGACCTGCTGAAAACGTTGAGCAGCATGGCCACAGGGGTGTTTTATTACTCCTAACACTCCTGCATGTGAGGGAACCACGATGGGCCCTAAAGTCTTAAGGTTTGCAAGCCACACATTTCCTGCATTGCATCTGAATGACAGACAAACAACAATACATGTTTGAGTGGAAGTTCAGGGCAACCTGTGATTGGGAAGGTCTCCCAAATTACTGTAGTTCAAACTATATTAACTATGAATACATCCTGCCTGGGATGGAGAGTTCACATGGCATAGCTTCGCACTTTCTAGGGTACATGATGTCTCTGAGAACAAAATCTATATCAAATTCTTCAGGTAAGGGTGGTCTTAAATACTGTCCAGACCATACATATGTGGTAACCCAGATGCTCTCTTTCATCCAAACAGGCAGTTATGCTACCACATTTTATATAAACAAGTATGGAAGAGTTGATTCACTCATTTCTTCTGTATGAGGATGTTGGGATTGAACGTTACCCTTAAAGACATTACTAGCTCTCCCTTCCAAGTAAGGAAAGGATAACATGATTACAAACAGGCTAAGTTGATCATTACTGTATCTTGGATCAGGGGTTGATCAAGTAGAAAATAATTTTATCACCACTTCTATGAACACAAAATTACCGGTGTTCTGAGTGCATCACTAAAACACTTCGGGAAGATCCTCCAGAGGATCTGTTAGAAAGGGAAATTTCATGTCTGAATATCCTCTGGCAGTAAATATTTGACTAAGGTCAGAAGAAAGGCATTGATCCTCTGTTGGCCACGGAAATAGAGTTTTTGACCTTGTGAAAATGCTGATAGCCAATCCCATTGCACTGAGAAGCTTGCCACATCTGAGTAGATGGAATCATGGCACTTTCCTGCATCTAAGCCTGGATACATTTCCCAATCAGCATAGTTGCTAATGGGTTAAAGTTGAAGGGTGTTAGTCTCTGAGGGTCCCCTAACTGCCTGGAAATAATCTAGCAGATGGGTGGACAGTGCAAGTGGAAAACATTTGTAGCCTGTCAAAAAAAAAAGTCCCACATGGATCATCTTTCATACTCCTCATGAACACTGCTCTTCATATGTCAGGATTATAGACTTCTTTTCAAAATAACACCTTTACCAGCTAGTTTTACTTTTTGCAGTAGTGTTCAAGGTACATCATTTTCAACTTCCTGGCATCAGGAACTGTGTGGGACTTAGTGTGTATAAACATTTCAATCTATGTGGTTTTGACTACATTGATGAAGTTTTCTTCTTAATACTTGGGAACTGAAGTTTCTCGTACAAGATGTCAGTTCCTGGTGGCCATAACTTCAGTTTACAGGGTGAGAGAGCTGCATATCGTAGTGACTTAAACTGAAGTTCAAGGATAAAATCCTTTCAGAGATTAAATTCCCTTTTAAGCAGTTAGTCCTATCCTGTTAACATGTTGAACATGTTCTTGCGTCCATCTGAATGGGGGGGGTTTTCTGCATACATTTTATTGAATTGTTACTTCATATATCATGCTGACACAATTGGTCAGACAGATGTTGGTTTTTAAAGCTAATTTGTGATCAGATTTCATCAGGGAGATTTGTAGGGTAGACGTAGCATTCTCTGCACAGGTCTTCAAGAAGCAAGTATGGAACATTAAGAGAGCATATGTATTTGGTGACAAGAAACTTGCTCATCTATCCCTGTGGTTCTCTGGAGATATAACTGGTTGGTAACCCTCTTTGGTTACTTTTTTTGCGTAATCAGTTTTCACCTTTAGCCTCAGAGTTAAGTGGAAATTGCAGACATTAAGGATTTATACTTTGGCCTCATTAGAAAGGCAGCCGCAATGGCCCCAGCTAGAGACAGCAGCCAAGAACTTTTAAGCTATGGGAGTTCCCCAGAAGTATTATCCACAGGGCAAAAATCCAAGCCTCATGATCTATGACAGCTGTATCTCTTCAAAGAACTATTGTTACAGATAAATATATTTTTACTCAAGCTATGTCCTGTTTGGCATAAATCCATAACTTGAGGCAGAGTGGTCAGGTGATCTTAGAGCTGCAAGTTTAGCTTCACTCAGCCCAACTGAAGACACTGGATGATTCTCCCTTTAAAGAGTGATCTCCAATTTTCTTATTTTTGCACTGTTTAAAACCAGTCATTCTCAAATTACTGAAAGTGTTAAATTCTTGATAACCCCAGAGAATAATGTATGAAGTATCTGGAAATATTCATGTTTGTTGCTATTTGTAATCTGGGATTCTTCATGTAATTCCATGTCAAAACTGTTAACTGTTAAGCATGCAAAGGTTAGGAAATACCAAAGTTAAGGTTGCATATATTCCACATTAACTCTGTCTCCCGCTCATGTAGCATCATTTGAGAAAATCTGGAAGAAAAATATCCAGAGATGCTTCAGCCTCCAAGATTTTGCTGGTTTACACAAATTGTACAGATCACTGTAAATAAACCATAATCTGAAGCTATTTGGCTCCTAGACCATCGGAATGCCTTTCTTCCTCTGCACTTTGCTGTTTCTCTGAAAGGAGCCTTCTCTTGTGACTCTCAGGATCTCTGCTTCTGGGAAATCTCTGGCCTGGCAGAGATCCTAAGCTTCAGCAAAGGACAATGCCTGGTGCAGGCCCACATTTTAACGCCTGATGCCAGGTGCTCAAATGATGCCCCCTGGCTTGGGCCAAAACTTTGAAAGGTCTCAATTCTGCCATCTTCCTGTTCTCCTCTCATGGTACTGCTCTGCTACCTACCCCAATAAAGAAGAACTAACAACTTAAAATACCTTGTTCAGATATGTTAAGTAACACTTAACTTTCAAACACCTGAACAGCAAATGTAACTTTTTTTGTCTGACTAGTAAACACCGACATTTTTATCTCTCTGAATGATCAAAGTGGTGCTTTCCGTGCCTCCTTGATTGCCAAGATTTGAACTGCTTCCTGAAGGTCCACAGTCTGGGCCAGCTCATACTCTGTTGAGATGGCTGCAAGGCTGACCAACCTCTCCTGTGTCATTGTGGAGCGTAGCTGTGTTTTTATTAACTTTAGCTTGGAGAAACTCCGTTCTCCACTGGCAGCTGTTACAGGAAGTGTTAGAAGTATGTGCAGAGCAACAACAGCACTTGGAAAGAGGGTGTTCATCTTGTTTGTAGACATATTTTCCAGAACAACCTTTGGAGTTGATCCTGCTGAAATGTATCTTCAAAGGGCTTTCAGTTCATCACCTAAATCACTTGTATCAATATTGTGCATGTCGTCATCTGTCAACACTGTCTCTAGTGCCCTGCACTGCTGGTATAGGTTGTCTTCAGGTATAGTGAGGAGTTTTGGAATATCATACGACATCCCAAATATACTGCTGTGTTCCTTGAGCTGCATGAAATGTTCTTCAACTGACTGTATTGCACAATCTAGCACCTGGTTAAAGAATTCAACTTTGAATTGCTGTTTGGGGTCTCTTATGGGATTAATCCCGTGCCTCGTAATTAAAATGGCTGCTTCTTTGGTGACTCTTGTATTCTTGAATGGGTGGGAAAATAGTTTTAATGTGAAGTTTGGGGTTTTTTTAAGTTCCTCTGCCAACTTCTGAGCGCTCTTCAAAACATTTTGAAATCCTTCATCTGACTTTGCTTTGTCCAGTTGTTTCATTGCTCCAGATACATGCAGGTCAACGCCTTGGAGTCTCTTGCTTACAATATTTATTTCAAACAGTATGTCATGTCATGCCACAACACTAAGCCACACAGAAATTCAAATTATGTATGTTTCTGGTGATTCTATTTCCCTCTGCCACTCCTCTCCCACGAACAGTTCCTGTCATTGCATTATCCTTCAAATGGCAACTATGGCATCCTCTATCTTCCCAATCTGGTATTTGATAGGCTTTATCACCTCTACTCGACTTTCCCATCATGTGGCACTCACTGGTCTCAGTGTCAGAGAGGATGTTCCCAGACTGATTCAAAATTTGCCATTGATGGGTTGATGCAGAGAAAAATACATAGACACTTTAAATTACATTAACAAATTCAGCAGCTTCACTAGAAGTTGATGCTGCATCTCTGACCACCAAGTTCAATGGATGAGAACTAGATGGGACAAAAAAAGTTTGCGGGTTTAACCCTCGGATCCGTATCTGCACTCCTCCGTTCTTTTTTCTCATGTTGGCATCATTATTGTAGCCCTGACCTCTCATGTCAGCTATCATAACTCCTGTATCTTCCAGCTTTTTAAGAAGCACATTTGTCATACCAGCTCCTGTAGTATTGTCAATGTCAATACATTCTAGAAAATGCTGTCTGACAGTCACCATTGCAGGGACATTTTCACTAGGTTCTGTTGTCGTTACAAAATACACCATTAAAGTAATTTGTTCCATATGGCTGATGTCATCTGTGTAGTCAGGAATAACATAGTAATAGCTTGCTGACTTCAGATCTGGCACAATTTTCTGTTTGACTTTTGTTGTCAGTAACTGTATGATCTCATTTTAATTTGTTTTTCCAAGGTAGTGGTGGTGACTCTTTTTAGATGCTCCTGGAGTTCAGCATCAAAGTCAGCCATCCACCACAATTTTAAGGAAGTTTCCATGTTTGGCACATACAGCTGATCTGAAGTGCCACGCAGTGCTAGGTTTTGGATAGCAAGCATTTTCACAATGGCAATGGGCCTTTTCAGAACATTTTGCCTGATGCAGTCTTCTCTTGATGCTGATCATCTCTGGTGGCCTTTAATGTTAGTCTTATCTTGAGCTCTTTCCTCCTATGGAATGCTCTCTGGTGATTTGCTGCCTTCTCATGGCATGCCAGATTTTTCCAGTCCTTTGTTCCCGTAGAACCCAATGTGGCTGGGACATCAGACTGGAAGAGTTTGCAACAAAAACAGTATGCAGCATTCTGGGTTTTTGAGTACATAAGCCATGGCCTCTCCACATTGTCACCATTGGGGATTTACCGGCAGTAATGTATTGGATGGAAACTATTTTCATTGTCTTTGAGGAATATGAAGGTTTTGACTTGCTGTGGCCCATGCAATACAAGGAAGTCCCTCAGGCTACTGTTCAAGTGGGTCCAGACACCTGGATCATCTAGACTTAAGGAACTAAACTCAGCTGCAGTTGTTTGGTGCGTCTCCACCACACTGTTCTCTGATCTAGACTTTTCGTCAGGAATGTGCATGGTTACATCCATTTGAGATGGAGATGTGGAAGCTGCAGTAGCTGTCAGGTCACCTGCACTCTAACAGGAAGATCAGGCATCTCCTCACCACTCACATCCTCGCTGGGGCCAGAAAGCTCCCTGTGAACATTTGTGTCTGTATCTCAGGAGAGCTCCTTCCTGCTTAGATAGAAAAGCTTCCTTTGCTTCCTTTCTTTTTCTGAATGCTGCCCCAGAGTGGCATTTTCTTCTTTCACTCATGACAGCTGTTCTGTGCTAGCTATGGTGGCTCTCAACACTCACTTGAAGGAGACGAATAAGCAGGCTGGTACCAGGGCCTGCGTAAGGGAAGATATCAGCATCTTAAGGGCCTAACTGGCTCCCACTAAGTCAGTTCACTTCCTATTCTCCTCAAGTGGTTCAGGGAAGCAGCAGGAGACAGGAAGCTCCCCGAGAAGCTGGTGTTAATCCAGGCCTGCACAACTCAGAAAGCAGTGAGGGCCATATTACTGCAAAAAAAACCAGCTGCGGGCCAAAAAGCCCTGCCCTCGCCCCACCCCCATCCGCTTCCTCCCACCCCACTGCTTGGCTTGCCCCACCCCTACTCACCCCCCACGGGCCGCGCAGTGAGCCCGTGCGGGCCACATGTGGCCCCTGGTCCACATGTTGTGCAGGCCTGTGTTAATCAGTCCAGGCTCCTGGGGTTGCTGGAGAGAAACATAAGAGGCTCCTCCTCATGTCTCTCCCTGCAGCTCCTGCTGCTTTCTGCTATTCCCTCTCACCTTTTCTCCAGCCTACCTGTTATGTCTCCTGTGCTCTCCTTCCTCCAGCCCAGCACTCCACCATCTCGTGCATCTAGAGCAGAGAGAATCCATATGTACCTGCAGCAGACACAATTTTCTACACTCTGGTTCCTCGTGTTGTGCTCCCCTGCCCCCAGTCTGGCAACCGAGGCGGTCGCCTCATGCTAAAGCCAGCCCTGACAATGCCTGATCTTGTGTAGCTTAGGAACTCCTCAGCAAGGCACCTTCCCCAGCGGCTGAGTTCCTAAAATGCCTGTCAGGTTATGGCCAGGAGAAAGCTATCAGCCCAGTGAGGTTTGATGGAGACTGAGGGAATGTGAATGGCCCTGAGAGTCATTCAGAGTCCTCAGCCCCTTCACGCCTTCCAAGGATGGTTGGAACCTTTCCTCTGCAGTTTCACACCTTAAAAAACCTGGCAGGGGCCCTTTCTCAGCTTCCATTCATCTTACACTCTGCAGCAGCTTTTCCCTCAGCCTCAGTTATCCTTTTCAGTATGCATGTACTTAGAGTATTACTAACTAGTTTGCTATGAAACTCATTAGTTGATAATATTTGTGCTGTGTATCATTGCTTAGTTTTTCATTTAATCAGCTTAGCAAAAAATAAACGCTGTGAACACTGAGGTTCAGAGGCTCATACCTCTGTCAGAGCAAAAACCAGTTTTTCTTAGGAAAAGGCCATGCATCCCTCTTCAGCAATGGCTACTTCCAGGCCAAATTTCAGCTTCAGACCTCAGCTGTTTTGACTGGAGAACTATTACTTAAAACAAATTTTAAAAGGCAATGTGACAAAATTAATTTTCCTCTGCTTTGTCACTCAAAACCAAGCAAACCTTATGCCCAAAGGTGGTGATTTCTAACATGGAAAATTTGAGTCCAGAAGATGAAAGTTTCAGAAAGTTCTAAAGAACTTTAAGCAAACAGTTAAAATAGGAGTTATCAGACCTTAGCTGTAGCAATCCATGACTGGCAGCACTATAACAAAAGGCCTTAAGTTTCAGCCATGAAATGCACTAGACTAGAAGTAATACACATACCTTTTTTGATTGGGTTCCTAATTCGTTATAGTTGTGGTGAAACTAAAGAAATGTAAGGTAAATATTTCATTGAGCAGCACAGATTTACTAGCAGTAAATGAGCTGGCCTCTGGGTGTGCTTTTTGCTGTAATTGTTTTATGAATCTAGAAAAAGGAATCAAGTTACGCAGGAGTTCAAATGGAAAACCATGCTGATTTTTTTAATTGATAACTCTGGGGGTAGTTCTACTCAGACTACACAAAAATAGAGAGCCCGAAGTGTGTTTGAAGGATATATGTCCCGATTCCACATTGTTACTGTATATCTTCAATAGCTTAGGCAGAAGTGGCTTATTTAGCAGATTATACTTTTGTCATTCCAAAGAAAGCAGTTCAAATGAAATGTTTTCTTGCTAGACATTGTTTTCCAATGATCCTGTCTAGAAGTTAAGCACTAACACTGTGAAACAGAATTTGTGCATGTGAATGTGCCATTTGCTTAGTATATGCGTCTCATGTTTAGTGCATGAGAAATGCCAAATGAAGAACATGGAAAGACTTCATGTTCACCCTTTATTGGTTCATTCCTACATTACATGCCTGTCATCATTATTTTAATCACAGACACATCGTCTGCATCAGAAGATGAGGGCTCGTTACGTCGGCAAGGGCGGATCACTTCCACTCCGTTCCAGAGCCATTCCAACGTAGAGCCCTGGCTTAACCGGGTTATCCAGGGCTCCTCCACCTCATCCTCTGCATCCTCCACCTCATCCCATCCAGGAGGGAAACCTGCTGCTGCTTCCAGTACTGCTACTGCCACCGCTGCTGCCACTGTGCTTGCAGATCTTATGGCACACGCTCAGCTAGGTTAGTAAAAGAACTGCCTGTTTGTAGCTAAAAAGAGTAAATAAATTGTTACGCAAATCTGAAAACTACAAGTGTGGTTAAACACGAAAGCCTGGTATTCTCATGAGTGCCATACTTTTCTAAGCAGTATTCCTAACTAAAGGGTACAATCCACAGGCCAGGTATGTGTTATGTATTGTTTTTCACTACAGAAAGAAGTAGATACTTAAAAATTCCAAACAAGCATTCCCTTGCTAAAATGTTAGTGTCCTGGTAAATTGAAGCAAAAGTACCTTTACTAGTACATAAGAAACACAATTTCAAAATGGTATCAGATGTTCAAGATATGTCTTCTGACATCCACTTGTCTAGCCCAAGTAACTTCAGGATCTGGTATTCAAAGGTAATTTAGTTGGAAAACCTCCATGAACAAGAGGTCTGTTGGAATGCTGTTCAAGGTTTACATTTGGATTAGGTGCTGACACAGATGTTTTTAAACATTTGGATTAACAGCATGTGTAAGATGCATCTGGGTATAGATTTATTATCTAGACAGAGGAAAGTTTTATGCAGCAAGTACTGAATGACACTTAATATTGGAATGGAAGTGAAAAGCATAGAAATATTTGTTGAACAAAATGTATTTGTAACCCATGTTCAAGCAGTAATCCTGCCTCATTCCCCCTAACACTGAGGGGCTAGAACTCAGGGTTACGAGGGTGCTGGGCGCATCCTAGGTAGTTCTTACAGAATAGCGGTCTTCGGCAGTTGGGAGACTTGGTGGGACAGAGAAAAAAACCCGCTCCTTTTCTTTCTAGAATTGAAGTGTAAGGGATTATTTCCTCTAGACTGGTGAAGATCGATGTTGTATCTGTGCATGTATGTGTTTAATACTGGTCTAGTGGTGGTATACTACTAAAAGATCCTTTTGGGAGTGGGGAACAGTAAGTTTTCAATACATCTGCCAAGTTGTTTGAAGAAGCTTAAAAGTACAGCATAAAATGAGTTATTTTTAATTAACTTTTGCTCCATATCTTGAGGTTCTTACCTCATGCATACATAGGTGACACTGTCATTGAAGACAATGAGAGTTCTGTCTTGGCCACTTAACTTCTCTAACTTTTTTGTGTATGAGTCTGTTGCCTGTATGTATTATATACAGACATTTGCTCTGCAAATATTTCAGAGGTCCTGCTGAATGATTTTGAAACTCTTCAATAGACTTACAAAATGAACATGTAGACCTTTGTCCAACACTGATTGAAGCACACTAAACGGAAAAGACTGTTGTTAATGAATATATTCATCCACTATTCAGTTAATTCCACCTTTCCAGCTACCATCCTCAGATTTCACACAATGATCTGTGCATTTTGTTGTCTGCTTGGTGTATCCTCTAGACTGAATTGCTTCAGTATCCATGTGGAAAAATACAGCAATGTAGTAATTCATTCAGGACACTTAAAGCCCAGCCAGCCTGCTAAAATCTGGTTTCCTATGATGTGATTGCCACTGGTTCTGATACATGGGGAGCAGTGTTTCTGTTGTCTTTCCATCAGGAAGGAAGCAGCCATTCAGCCGGAAAGGATTCGTCCCCAGCTCCTTCCCATGTAAGCTCCTTGCTGGCCTGCTTCCCAGTTGCTTCCTGCCTCAAGCTGAGTTTGAAGCTTTTGTTTTTCTGCAGCCTGTCTTCAGAATTAAGAATGATAAAAGAAGCTGCCCATCCATGAATTCATACCCAGACTCCAGTGGGGCACCTCTACCTTCTCTTATGACCATGAGGTGCCCCAGTTCTCTGCAGGAGCAGGCTCCCTTGGACTCTCCATAGGCAGTTGCTGGTAGGAACTGGAGTTGTCCTGCTACTCTTCAAGTATCTTCCTCCCCCCCGGATGGGCCATTTTCTCCCGCTCATTAATGCAGCAGGGAATGATTGGAAGTCCACATAGAGATATGGAAGTTTCTCCCCCTCTCAGGAAGCTTCTCTTGGGGTGGAAAGTGCGTCCTTTCCTCAGATCTCCAACTTCCCCTTCTGTTTATATAGGGATCTGTTCTCCACTTTGGAAATGAATAGAAAAGAAATCTGGTCTTAACTTTTTGCAAGAGGATTTATTTCCATGTTGAAATGCTGGTGTGTTAGAAAGCTCCAAGAGGCTGAAGTGTGTTCTCTCTGTGCAGCTGCTGCCTCTGCTTTTGGGCACCTTCTCTCTCTACTCACTGTTCTTTAACTCTAACTAGCTGACTAAGAGTGGTCAGCTCTGTGGCTGAGTATGGTATGCTCTCCTTTGCTAATGCTGTCTTTTGAGGGTGTATTTGATTATATGAATGTATGTCCATTAGTAACTGGTGTGAACAATTCATTATACATAAACCAACCATCAGCTATACGTTTGGGCCCATCTTTCTCTTCACACCAGGGATGTTTTATTTCATGTCCCTGGAGCTTCCCCTACTCTTGAAAGCTCTATAAATATGCGGCACTGGGGGTGGCATTGCACCATTGCCAGATCCTGTTTGAAGGATTGCAGAACATACTTCAACTTCGGTTAGTATCAGTCGTTAGTGCTGCTCAACGTCAGACTGTCTTTAAAAAGGCATGGTCTTTGGACTCCAGTGAGTGTAAGTAGAATAGAAAAGTCCTATTGGATCTTGGAATGTATTCTCTGTTTCACACTACGGAGTTAGGGGCTCTCAGCATGAAATCACTCTGAGAAGGATATTAGCAATCTAACCTTGGAAGGATTGGAATAATTGTATGTTTTGTGGAAGGAATGTTAATATAAATACTAGTATGTTCACAAGGATAAATAGAGTAGAACAAAATTATATGGATGACTTCAGCAATACGCACACATTTTATGTTCCAAGGTGCATTTATAAAGTGTATTCTATAGGTAGGCACAACAATAGTGAAACGTTCAAGTCAGCTTAAATAGTAATTTTCCAGAGAAGACCACTCAGAATAGTTAGTGTTCTGAATTGTACACTAAATAAAGACTAACAACATAGAGAGAGGTACAAAGGGCACTGGCTTTGAATAGAGGACTGAAAAGCATGAGCTGTGAGGTCGAGATAAGTGATCAGCACAGTTGAAATAATTAAAGGACCAGTTTTTGCTCAGCATGTCCATGTGCTTTAGCAATCACACCCCTATTGTGTGTGGCTACTCTGTGTAGAGTATTGTGTGTGTTGCTACTCTGTGTAGACAAGCTTTGAGATGCCGAGTTGAGAAGAGTTGGGTTGAAGGGTGAACCCAAGAAAGAAGTAGATCTGGATCCAGATTTTCTGTGAGGACCCACTTGCCATTCCAACTGAATTCCTGTTTTGTTTTGGTTTTAACTGTTTTATTTTTCTGGTAGTTCTGGTTCAATTTCAGTAGCTTTTTAGTTATTTAAATGGCTTATTTGATTGGCTGGGAACCTGAAAGCAAAACAAAATCTGATACAGCCAAATCTGTAGGTCTAAACTGGCTTCCCACTTTAGTTCCCAAGTTTCGAGTCCTCATATACCGCAAGGTTCTTTCCCTCACATTACCTTCTGACTGGCTCCCAATTCCCTTTCCCAGCACATGACCTGTATGTGTAAAGGTGCTGGTATTCTTCTGACCTTTTATTGACAAAGCCACATAGCAGATGTTATTTTGAGTGATCATTTTTGGGGGTACATTCAGGGACCATAAGCTGTGCAAGATATTGTCGCTTGAGTCTGGACCCTGTAAATTTAACAGAATATAAATTTTGTAGATTAATGTTGCAGTAAGGGGCTCATATGTATATTTGACTCAGTTTTCCCTTCTGTGCTGCATTCCCTTATGCTCCATTAAGTCAGGGTTTGTTTTAGTGCTTTATTAAGGTGAAGACTTTGTTTTTAATAAAGTAACCAAAACTGGGCCAATAGGACATTTTGAGTGTATGCCAAATACTCAATATTCTATCATAAAACCCTTCTAAATGGTTTGACAAGTGAGATTTCATATTCAGTTACCACATGTTCTTATTCCTTCCAGTTTATGCTGTTCTGGGAGAGTGACTAAAAATTACCTTCTAACATTTTTGGGTTTTGTCCCTGTGAAAGGAGATTGTGATCTCAGTTCAGTAGAATCATAGAATATCAGGGTTGGAAGAGACCTCAGGAGGTCATCTAGTCCAACCCCCTGCATAAAGCAGGAACAGCTCCTGTAAGTACCCGGTAGACACTCATTAGTAGCAAAGTATTGGTGCTTTTTTGCTCTGTCGCTCCTAAACAGCTGTTGCTATTATGAGGAGTGTTGACAATTCATAGCTGAGAAAGTGTTCCCAAAGAAAATGTTCCCGTAAGCAACGATTGCTCTTACAAGCTGTTGCTGCGAACAAGCATCTGCTTACAAAAACTATCCTCACAAGTGGCCCCCTTGGAGGTATTCTCAACATAGATCAAGGATTTGAATAGGCATGAGAGCAGAACTATCTTTGTCCCCGAGGTGATTCCTCCAGAACTGAATTGAGCCCTATTGGTGCGGTGGTGTAGAACAGTTTGCACTTCAGCTGTTTATGCTTCATTTGCTCTGTGACTCCACTGGTATCAAGCGGAGTGCCCCAAGGGTCGGTCCAGGGGCCGGTTTTGTTCGAGATCTTCATTTATGGTCTGGAGGATGGCATGGACTGCACCCTCTGCATGTTTGCAGATGACACTAAACTGGGAGGAGTGGTAGATACACTGGAGGGTAGGGATAGGATACAGAGGGACCTAGGTGAATTAGAGGGTTGGGCCAAAAGAACTCTGAGATTCAAGTGCAGAGTCCTGCACTTAGGATGGAAGAATCCCATGGACTGCTACAGACTAGGGACCGAATGGCTAGGCAGCAGTTCTGCAGAAAAGGACGTAGGGGTTATAGTGGATGAGAAGCTGGATACAAATCAACAGTGTGCCCTTGTTGCCAAGAAGGCTAACAGTATTTTGGGTTGTATAAGTAGGGGCATTGTCATCAGATCGAGGGATGTGATCATTCCCCTCTATTGGTGAGGCCTCATCTGGAGTACTGTGCCTAGTTTTGAGCCCACACTAGAAGAAGGATGTGGAAAAATTTAGAGTCCAGCAGAGGGCAACAAAAATGATTAAGGGGCTGGAGCACATGACTTATGAGGAGAGGCTGAGGGAACTGGGATTGTTTAGTCTACAGAAGAGAAGAATGAGGGGGGGATTGATAGCTGCTTTCACCTACCTGAAAGGGGGTTCCAAAGAGGATGGCTCTAGACTGTTCTCAGTGGTAGCAGATGATAGAACAAGGAGTAATGGTCTCAAGTTGCTGAGGGGGAGGTTTAGGTTGGATATTAGGAAAAACTTTTTCACTAGGAGGGTGGTGAAGCAGTGGAATGGGTTCCCTAGGGAGGTTGTGGAATCTCCTTCCTTAGAGGTTTTTAAGGTGGGGCTTGACAAAGCCCTGGCTGGGATGATTTAGTTGAGGATTGGTCCTGCTTTGAGCAGGGAGTTGGACTAGATACCTCCTGAGGTCCCTTCCAACCCTGATATTCTATGATTCTGTGATTCACTGCTGTCTACTTCCATTCGTAAGAACTAGATTAGTATACAATGTTAATTTTTAAACAGTGGTGGTGGTCTCTGCCTTGGCTATTTTTGTGGGCACGTCTGATGGAGGCAGACTGCCAAGTTATGATCAAAGCCCAGAGTGTTCTGTGATCCTGAATGTGCCCCAGAATTGTGCTTTGGAATTTAAACTTTAATGGGAAAAAAGTATCTGGCTGTTGTGGAATAAAGATCTGTGAAGTAAGTGCAGCTGGTGCAGTATTGTCCTAAGTCTGCAGGCAAATGGAAATAACGGCTCTTCAAAATTAAAACTATCCCATTCATCTCAATGGATAGTTTCCTCTGGAACCTAGTGATTAATGTAATTGTAGATATTAACTGTTTCATTGTGGATCACTTTTTCAGAAATAACTCACTAACTTGCTTATCCCTCAGTGCCTCCCACATCTCCCCAGCTCCCAAAAGTCCCAGCTGTCCTCTCTCCAGCTGCCTAAAACTCAGTTTCCATCCTTGACAACTTCTCTGATGCAACCACGCCTTGCCAATACAGAATTCTGTCATGAGTTGAAATCCTCCTTTGGATGTCAGTCTCCTTTAGCTGCACTAGGTCATTACACAGCTCTCATTGAGATGGATCACATCCTTCAGTAATAGGGCAGGGTATTCCTGCCTCGCAAAGGTAGTTCATTCTCTCTGGTCCATTCACACATCTCCTCCTTTACGACTCTGGATACCTAGGGTCTTCGATTCAAGTTCTGATTCCTGCCTGATTGCTTCTGTCACACTGTGGGTTTTTCAGTTACAGCTGCATTCTGAACTCTTTCGCTAATTTGGGTCACCACACATTGGTCCTGGGTGGTCAGACCCTCTTGAGGGAAAGCTGTAACAAACAGTTATTGCCACAGAGTTAGGTAAGTGGACTCTACCTGGGTTGAGAAGATGGTGTGATCTCAGTCATCATATGCTGGTTGTTGGAGGGCAGTTTTCAGTTGATTACTGTTGCTTCACTTCTCAACTTACTCCTCTGTACACACGAGGAGTCTCCCCACATAGAAACCCATCTCTGAACTTCAGCTTTGCAGATGCCTCCCAGCCATTAACCTTAGAAGCTGATTCAGTGGTTTCATCCCTGGGACATACCTGCTTTCTCCGTTTAAAATTCAAATATAAAATGTGTGTAAATGGCGCACCGTGTGTATTCTGTCATCTCATGTCAGCCACATCTTAAACAGAATTTATTCCACCAGAGATTGCAACTCACTCTTGTCTCGCATAGACTCAAGCCTACTCTTCTGTGAGTATTGGTACCCACAAACATGAAGTGTCTGTAGCTTTGTCAGTCATGCTATAATCTCTGGAGCTGAGTGCTGAAAACTGTCTAGCTATTAGAGCCACATGGGCCTCTAACATTCAGAGAGTCCAGTGAAGAATGAAAGTCTACCTGAGAGAGTGTAAAAGACAGGCAGTAACCCTTATGAGTAAATAATGAGGGCATAACACAATTAACAAAACACGGTTACCCCTTTCTGATCCAGCCTGGAGCCAACCACAGAGAGGCCACACACTCCTGCAAAGGAACCACATACCTGGCTATGAAAGTCCATCCTTAAATGAGGATCTCAACATCTGTGCTGCCTGTGTGTCTCCTGTTTGGTCCTCAGCCTTCTGGATCTTCCCACAAATCTCTCTCTCTCTCTCTGATGTAAAATCAGCACTTGCTCCAGTCCCTGTGCTGAGGCTCTCTTCTGGGGCCTTTTCTTGCTGACTTCCTTCTCCTCTTGGCTGGTGGCTCCCTGAAGTGCCTAACTCAGTCTCTTCCTTTCCCTGTCTGGATTCTGGAAGCATCCTGCTTCTGCCAGGCTGCCCGCCTTTCATTCCTTCCTTCTGCTCACCCACAGTGGGTCCCCTTTAGTTTCACCACAAGTGATCAGATTGGCTAAGGGGAAGGGACGTGGCTGCCCACCAAAACTTGCTCTGATCAGTCCCGAAGATGCAGTGTCAGTTGCAATATTTTAGCCATTTTCTTTTTTATCGTCTGTCTTGGGATGGGGGTTCTGCAGAGCAAAAGCTGGAGAAGTATAAGTGTACAGTGAGAGAACTTTGTGTATTAATAACTAAGATGTTTGTGCCTTCTGTGTCTGCTTCTTATATACTCACAGATAACCACTCCGCTCCTCCCGACGTAACAACGGGTCTCGTAGAACTCTCGCATCATGAGCGACCACAAGTAGCATCAGTGCGAGGAATTCCCAGGGGCTACAACAGCAGCATACTAGAAACTGCAGATGGTGAATATGTCAAAATGATCCCATTCTCCAACACCTCGCCGTTTTTCTACATCACTATATAGACCCTCTGTCTATTCAGTGTTTTCCATGGTACCTAACTTGCATATGCAGGGTACCATAGGTTATTATATTGTTGTTTATTTAATGTCAGCAATGATTATAGCTTTCCAGTTAGACTTTGATCAGTAATATTTTGATACTTCAGGGAAAGAGATTATGTTGTCATTCAGATGCAGACTTGAATAGTTCGCTATGTATATGGCAGGGACTGAAGCTTAGGGATCAGAAGGAGAGGATTGCAACTGTTCTTAGAATAAAATATTCAAACATGAAGTGAAGTTGACTGGAGCAATCTTTTGTAAACCATGCCTTTTGACACACTGTTCTACCCTTTCTTGTGTTTCGGAAGATCATATATTCTGCCTTTGGAAGCTGAGTCCCTTTTCTTTTCCCATTCATGAGCTTCAAAAGCACTGTGACAGAGAAAGCCAGTAACTTGTTTCAAAGCTGCTTTGTGGCTTGTGGCCAGAATGTGGATCAGAGATACATTTTTCCTCACCATATGCTTTTTCTTGACACCTGATCCTTTGTTTTTTCAGCACAAGTGGTACTGGCCATCAGGTTGGGTCTACTATATTATTTGGTTAATTCCAATATGTTCATAATTTTTTTTTTCAGGGCAGATAGTGGCAAGTATGGCACAGTGTTTACTGAACCACTTTAATCCTTTAGCCTTCTATGTTTCATTTCTTTGCTGCCATCTTTTAGCAGAGGGTTTTGAAGATGTTAATGCTATGTACTAATCAGTCAGAGGATGGCTATTCTTAGTGGTGTGCATCATTCTTTCTCTCTTAGTGGCTAAGTATGCTGCCTCTGAAGTGCTCTAAGGCCAGGGCTACAGTACCCACTGGATCAGTGGGTAGAGTTCGATCTTTCGGGGATCGATTTGTCACGTCTCATCTAGACACGATAAATCGATCCCACAGTGCTCTCCTGTCGATTCCAGAACTCCACCGCGCCGAGAGGCGCAGGCGGAGTTGATGGAGAATCGGCAGCAGTTGACTAAGCGCCGTGAAGACGCCAAGGTAAATTCACCTCAATAGGTCAACTTCAGCTACGCTATTCAGGTAGCTGAAGTTATGTACGTTAGATCGATCCCCCCTTGCTCCCCCCAGTGTAGATCAGGGCTAAGTCACTGTAATAGCCTGCTGGTTTAATAGGCTATAATAGCCTATCCCAGGTTCCCATTTTGTGGTGAGGAATGTTACCACTGGGCAACCAGAATGGCCTGTCTCCATCTTTATAGTACACTTATATGTTGTGTGTGGTTTAAAAATCATATAGCATGTTTAGTTTCTAAAACATAATTGTATATTGAGTCTCAAACTTGGAAATCTCCAAACTGAGATAAGCAAAAGCTAAAAATAAGTCAACTCTCTTCTGTCCAGTTGTGTATTGTATTGTGTTTTTCTGGTGCTGGGAAAACCTAAACCTCTCTTAATTACAGTATCTTATTTTTTTACACATTTTGAAGTTGAATAAATATAGATCTAACAAAAACCCTTCATCCTACATAAAACAAACTGAGCATCCTGTTTGTTAATCCTACACCATTATTCAGGCTTATTATCTAGCTTTGTAAAGTCAGCATTGTTTGCAGCTAGATTAGATGATTAGAAGGCACATAGAGCAGGCAAACAGCTAGTAAATAGCACTGCTATAAAGCAACCTAAATATTTGTTTAAAGCTATGATTGATGGTTTTTTTCCCAAACAGGCATCTGCCTTTTTCAACCACTTTTTCACTTTCAAAGGGTAAATGTACTCCTCACTGTATGGGCAGATGTTATAAAAAAGGTGACAGATTTTGTTTATGGAGGACAGTATATGTAAGTCTTTGTTCTGCTCATTCTTTATCTGAATTTGACAGGTGTTCCAGTGAATAGTAGAGTTTCCTCAAAAATCCAACAACTTTTAAACACCTTGAAAAGACCAAAGCGCCCACCACTGAAAGAGTTCTTTGTTGATGATTTTGAAGAACTACTAGAAGGTAATAGCTGTGTAAGAATTAACTAATATCTCCACAGTTCTCTGATTGCCCCCATAAGCTATGTAAGAGGAGGAATTTCTGCTTCTTTAAATAGTACTGTAAAACATTTTTCCCCAATGCTGTTGGCTTACATCATGGCAAAGTTGGTGTTCTTTGGCGGCGTATTGTTTATCTTTCTTGTCTTTTCCAAGTACAAAACAAATTATGGTATGTCCAGTATTTTAGATTGTCAGATTTTGTGCCAAGACTGGTGTAGAATATCACAGATCTGCTAATTATTTTAACTTTTGCTATTAATACTGCTAGATGTCATAAAATAAACATTGTTTTCCTTTTTGCTGATTTCATATTTAATATTCTTATGTTATTAGCAGTCCCACCAGTTGTGACCACTATTGCAAAATAGTTTTTGTTAACATTTTGTTTGCACATGTTCAGAAATTTATGAAACATTCATCTTTGAGGCTGACTTTTTCAAAAGAAGATTTTATTGAAAATCTTCAATAAGAGCAGAATTACAATACTATAATACGAGTAAAGAGACTCTGAATATGAGTGCAGGTTTTCTGGGAGTTTTTTTACCTTAAAATATTAGGAATGTCAAATGTTATCTAATCCTCAGTCTAATCATGACCTTTTTTTGTATTGTAATTAATATCTAAGGGCTGGTCTACATGACTGCTCAAGTCAATGTAACTTATGTTGCTCAGGGGTGTGAAAATGACACCCCATTGAGTGACATACATCAACTTAAAGCACTGTTCATGCCATGCTATGAAAGGTGGGAGATGCTCTCGCACTGAGATAGCTGCCACCTTTCTCAGAGGTGGAGTCATTATGCCAATGGGAAAGTGCTCTTCCGATGGCGTAGTATGACTTCCCAGAGGCGCTGCAGCAACACAACTGCATTGGTGCAGCTGTGCCTATGTAGCGCGGTAGTGTAGACTTGTTCTAACAAACAGAAGCAATGTTCTGATTTGGCTTTTGATGCACTCATACGCGCTCTGTCTAAATATATTCTGCAATCCTATCTGTCCTCCGATCCTCTCAAATCTTTAGAGGGAACTTGGGGGCCAAAAATGAACATCCCTCCGATTATTGGGAGTGCTGCCTTTCTACTAACTTATGCCTGATTGCTGCCTATCTTGTGTCTATGTAAGCAAGCAGAAGATGTGTTAGCAGAAGTCTTTTTCCCACAGCAGAGCTGTAGGGTGAGTTTGGGATTCGGATTCACTGGTCAGCTGTCCAAGTCTTTTGTGAAATAGAAGATTTGGCATTTAAAAAATGCCAGCCAAGGTAAACACTTTCTGACAAGGAGGAAGCCCACCGATCCTTAAATAGCATCATCTTAAAGGTGCAATGAAGCCACTACAGCCTGTGAGGAATGGAGAGGTGGAACTGGTTAATGGACTCCAGAGATGTTAGTAAGTTTGACACATGCATTTCAAGAGTGACATTTTGTAATTTTAATGTTCTTATTTGTTTAGTGCAACAACCTGACCCAAATCAGCCAAAGCCAGAGGGTGGTCAAATGACTGTACTAAAAGGCGAACCCTTAGGTGTGGTTACCAACTGGCCACCGTCGCTCCTTGCTGCTTTGCAGCGCTGGGGGACCACCCAGCCGAAAGCCCCGTGTTTAACTGCATTGGATACAACTGGGAAAGCCATCTATACTCTTACCTATGGCAAGTATTGACTTTGGTACCTTTAATAAAAATTGGGGAAAAAATTGAAAAAGGAAGAGCTGATTATTTGGGAATGAGCCATAAAAGAGACTTGCTGTATACAATACACTGTTCTGTCACTTTTGAGACTCTGATGTAGGTGTGGACTGTGGTATATTGAACCACTGAATGTTGACTTTATCTTAGAAAAGATTAAAACAATCTTTTGGAGGGGGAATGTACAGTAGGGATCTGCACTGATTTTCCAAGAAATGGCTTTTTCATCAGGAATAAGCCTAGTAATTCATGGACTAGCTCACTAGAATAGAAGAGGCGAATAAAGGCAACCCTCCTTTGTGAGGTTTTCCTATTTACAGAACAGAAAGGGAGAAATGACTAGAACAAAGTGCACTCAGCAGATCTGAAAATTAGATACTTCTGGAGTGTGTACAACTTGGTCATAGGATTACTTAGAACAGGAGTTCTATCATTCAGAATATGCTAAAGGAAGCTTAACCGTCAGGTAGGAAACTTTGCTGCATCAGTGAACAGGAAGTATTCAGTTAGTCAGATGCTTTTTAGGAGATATGGTTATTCCTCAGAGGCAGCTCAGCAGCATATTACTTGCAATTATCTTTGCCTTTACACATTATATTAAAATTTCCTATGAAACATCCAAGAAAATTGAGTAGGCAATTATGCAACATTTTTTGATAGGTAATTGAATAAATTAATATGATTAGATGGAATGGTGAAACTTTAGCAAGATGTCCAATTGGTCTGAACTGTGTTCAGATGCTTACATTTGGTAGCCATAAATAAAACATCAGAACTGATATACTTAGTGCCTGGTCATTAACTATATTAGAAATTAGTTCTAGTTTAAGCAGAGTAGTTGAAGTCATAGTAATAAACTAGGAGTACTTTTTTAAAATAAGCAATCCTAAAAAGCCAACCAGTTGTATTTAGAGTTTGTCTAACATAGATTATTTTTCAGTTCCCTTTCTTGATAATCTTGGTTTTTAGCTGAGTACAAAGTATGATATTATGTTGTTCAGGACAGCCGGTCTCTTTATGTACTTTTGTATGTTTAATGTTGAAATAACAGAGGAGCAAAGACCTAGTACCATTCTTAATTAGAGAGTGGGCTAAATGAAAGTGTTGTTCGTAAAATAACTTATCATTTGATATATGTTTCTGCTATATTCTAGTATACAATTATTGTAGTCCTGAATATGCTTTTATTAATAATGCAAATCTATATCTGTCAAAATATTCAGTGAAATGTCATTTTAAAAACAGACTTAATTCTGGTAGCTGAGTTCACATACTGCATATGATGTAAACGTTCTAATTACTCTAAAATCAGGAATATTTAATATTGCTTTTTACAGTACCAGTCATACATTTGAAAACTTTCCTAATGTTCCTTTTGCACATAAGCCATTGCAACATTTGCCCCTTTAAATCTGTAATAGTAAATGAGGGAGAAGGTGACCAACAAAGCTTCTTTTAGTGTGGATTATTAGCTGGAAATCAAAAGAGCCAGCACCTTGCTACCAGCCACCTCTCTGCAAATGGCCAGCGATTGTTCCAGAGAACACAGTTCTGGAGCCACTGTAATAGAGTACTTTTAAAAGATGCATTTTAACAGACCTAATTCTGACTTTATTTTATCTGTTTTTAAGTAAGAAGGGAATAAAAGCAGAACTTGGTAAAACCAATAAACTATGTAGAGAAGACAATGATAACCTATAGAAAAAATTAGCCTAAATGAAACAGGTGCACAACTGGCTGGAAAATCATACCCAGAGAGTAATCAGTGGTTAACAATGAAGTTGGAAGGGTATATTGAGTGCGTCCCATGAAGATCTGTCTATTCAATATCTTCATAAATGATTTGGATAATAGCAGAGAGAGTACGCTTATGTTTTGCAGATACCACCAAATTGGGAGGGTTTGCAAGTGCTTTGGAGGACAGGATTAGAATTCAAAATGATCTTGACAAACTGGAAAGGTGGTCTGAATTAAATAGGATGAAATTCAGTGAGGGCAAATGCAAAATACTCCACTTAGGCAGAAATAATCAGTTGCACAAATATAAAATGAGAAATGATTGCCTAGGATGGAGTATTTCAGAAAAGAATCTGAGCTTATAGTGAATCACAGTCTAAATATGGATAAACGATGTAACACTGTTTCAAAAAAAGCGAACATCCTTTTGAGATTTATTAGCAGGAGTGTTGTAAGGAAGACATGAGAAGTAATTCTTCCGCTCTACTCTGCACTGATGAGGCCTCAGCTGGCATATTGTGTCCAATTTTGAGCACCACACTTCAGGAAGGATGTGGACTAATTGGAGAAAGTCCAGAGGAGAACAACAAAAATGATTAAAGGTCTAGAAAACATGACCTATGAGGGAAGATTGAAAAAAAGTGGGTTTTTTTAGTCTGGAGAAGAGAAGACTGAGAGGGGACACAAAGTACGTAAAAAGTTGTTGCAAAGAGGAGGGTGGTATGTTGCTCTCCTTAACGTATGAGGACAGAACAAGAAGCAATGAGCTTAAATTACAGCAAGGGAGATTGTTTAGACCTTAGGAAAAACTTTATAACCATCAGGGTAGGTCAGTACTGAAACAGTTTAACTGGGGATGTTGTGGGATGGCTGTCGGTTTTGAACAGCAAGTTAGACAAACACCTGTCAGGGACAGTTCGATAGTACTTAGTCCTGCTTCAGTGCAGAAGACTGGACTAGATGAGCTCTCGAGGTCTCTTCCAGGCCTGTGTTTCTCTGATTCATTTAGTAGGTTACCATCAAAGGGTCATTTGTATGCATCGTCAGCAGAGAGGAAGGTTGACAAGGTGCTGCCAGATATTTTAATACTTCAGGCAAAGGTTCTTGGGCTAATTTAGATGTTCAGTCCCAATTTGCTGAAAGGTGCTTCTCGTAAGTAGAAGTGATGGGAGCCATAAAGCCGCCCCTCTTAGCTCAATGAATTAATTGCTCAGTAGTTTTTCACACACAATGGTGTTCGCACAATAAGACAAGCAGTAACTCTATTGTGGATAATTGAAGAGCCCTGAGACACCATGAAAACACTGAATTTTAAGAAGGAGCATGGCATTTGCTTTCTAAAAATCAGGCTACTTCATGGTGTCCCTAGTTGGGCACCCAAAATCACTAGTCAGTGTTTAAAGTGTAGCCTGTTGCTTTTTTAGTCTTAAGGTTTTATGCATTTTTTTATATCTGTGCTGTAATTCTAGGCAAACTGTGGAGCCGGAGCTTGAAGTTAGCATATACCCTTCTTAACAAACTACCGAGTAAGAATGAACCACTTCTCAAACCTGGACACAGGGTAGGTTACTACTGGCATTGCTTGGAATAAGACTGGAATAATGTTTAAAACTAGATTTAAAAGGAGCTGCGTGTTTTGGAACTAAAGTTCTATTGGGAATTTTGTCTGTATTATTTTATTTATATGATGCCCAAAAGTTGGCTGGGTGCTGTACTATCAAGTAATAAGACAGGTCCCTGTAACAAAGAGCTTGCAATCTAAACAGGTAGCACAGAGCTGATGTTACCTCGTTGTAGGGTGGCATGGCTGGAGGTCGTCAGGTGGGGTGGTCACACAAGGCTTAGAAGTTGAAGGACCTTGCTAGTCCCACTCTTTCCCTCTGCCCTCCCACATACTGCTTGCTACCTGCTGGTCTGTGCTTCCTGTAGATGATGGAGCTGTTGCTCCCACTTGAGTGGCTGGGGAACCGCACAGGGAGCTTAGTGCTCCATGTCAGCTCCCCACTGTGTCATGGAGGACTGGGGGTGGGGACCTGCTTGGCCAGGCCAGCTCTCAACATTCCCACCATGCTGGTATTTCTCACTGGCTCTGCCTCATGGAAGAAAAGCAGGTCTTCTGGAGAAACTGAGTGAGAGGAGGTTTGTTTGCCATCCCCTTCCTTGCCCCAGAATTGATGGACATCACATACACACAGCTGTACACTGAACAGCACTATGGAAATGGTGGTTATTGCAACAGGGTTTTTGAGTCCTACCTTTGGCATCCTTGTGGTAGGTATGTTGTTAAAGCAAATGATTAGGTCTTATTAAAATGCTTCTTTCAGAATATATGCTTCATTTGTACTGAGATATCTTGTTAATTCAGACAGAGAGCTGGTGGGGTTAAACTCTGTTAGAGAGCTCTTCGGAAGGACTAATCAGGAACAGTATGTGCTGATGCTTCAGGCCCATAATGTACAGTTTTCCTCAGTTGCTCAAATCTTTTAACAGTAGACTTTACACTTGACCCTGTTGTACCTGGAGAGTGAATTCTTAGCACAGAGAAAAAGCCAAGTCCTGAAGCTACTTTCGTTGACACTAGCAATGCAAAATCCATGTACCTGATGAGGTCATTTTCATTATCCCAAGCATCACTATTCCATTTAATTGGCTAATAAATGTAAGATAGGGCAGTTTTTCCCCTAAAATAAGCAGCTGTCGTCATTCTGTTTTATATTTTTTTTCCCTTTAGCAAGCATAGAATTCATAAAGAATCACAGTAAGCAAAAGGCCAGTGTCAGTACATTCACTTGCATGTGCTGTGTACAAATTGCTGTCTTACCAATGATACAGCAAAGAGTGAACAAAATTATGGATGAGCAGTCAGAAATGGCTTTGTCTGAAAAAAACTTGTAACATCAGTGTAATATATTATATTTCTGGAAAAAAAATCTGATTGAAGGGACCTTCTTTATAAGGGTTTTGTGTAAACGAGCTACAGAAGTGAGCTGCTCTGTGGAATCCTTTGATTCAAGAAGACTGTATTTATTATATAATGTATTCACAAGTGAGGAGATTAATTCACTTCATCCAGTGAATGAAGCTTCTGTACCTTCCTAAACAATGAAAAATGTGCGTGTGCGCGCTATGGTAATTACCATTGTTTAAATGTCTCCAAATCTTGTTATGGTCCTGAACAATATGTGGGAAATGTATTTGCAGAAAGACTCTCTAAAAGTCTTTTACCGCCTTTGCTCAATCTTGTTATAGGTGGCTCTCGTATTTCCTAACAGTGATCCTGTGATGTTTATGGTGGCATTCTATGCGTGCCTCCTGGCAGACCTGGTTCCTGTGCCAATAGAAGTACCACTAACAAGAAAGGTAACCCAGTGTGTCAGCCGCATTAGGTAGTGAAAATAATCAGTTTTACAAGAAAATGTGGAGATTCCACAGTGTTGCTTTGAGGTACAATGCCCCACAACTAGGCAGAATAAGTGGGGTTTTTTGCAGTTAAGGGGATGTAGATGGATAGTTTTTTATGGCTTCAAGAGTAGAGGGATGTTATAAATCCAAACAGCAGTAAAACTGAAGTGTGTTTCTGCGGAAGAAAGCAGCACAGTGCATGAGCTGTACTTTTCTCTAAATGTTAGATTTTAGTGCATGCTAATATGTTCGTGGAGCAGAGTTTAATACCTAACCTGGGAAAACTGGTGATGTGAATGACTGAACTGCCCCTTTCGTGTGTATATCTGCTGGTAAAGATGTTCCTGAATTTTTCAAACTTCTTCTTTTAATGCTGAATGTTATGATGCAGTGTTAATCAACACTATTAACTGAATCTCTAAATATAGATAGATATAGATATAGATACATATAACCTAACTAGCTTCAAGACTGAGCTTGATAAGTTTATGGGTCGTGGGGACTGATGGGATTGCCTGCAATGCCATGTGGCTGATCTCTGACTACTGGCAGCAAATATCTCCAGTGGTTGGTGATGGGACACTAGATGGGAAGGGCTCTGAGTTACTACAGAAAATTCTTTCCCAGGGGTCTGCGTGCTGGGTCTTGCCCATATGCTCAGGGTCTATCTGATGGCCATAGTGAGGTCGGGAAGGGAATTCCCCCTGGATCAGACTGGCAGAGACCTTCCTCTGCAGCATGGGGCATGGGTCACTTACCATTTTAAGCTAATGTAAAATGGTGAATTCTCTGTAACTTGAAGTCTTTAAATCATGTTTTGAGGACTTCAGTAACTCAGCCAGAGGTTCAGGGTCTGATACAGGAGTGGGTGGGTGAGTCTGTCACCTGCGTTGAGCAGGAGGTCAGACTAGATGATCATGATGGTCCCATCTGGCCTTAAAGTCTGAGTTTTTTACAAACTAAGTTATTTTAAGATTTTTACCTGTCATGGATGATTCTACTATTTTGATCCAATGCTTTATCATACAGTGGAAATTCTTGGATTTTCAATTTAGTTTCCATTCCTGCTAATAATTCCGTCAGTTCAAATAAGTCTAGGTCTAAACTATCTGTATCAACATCTTATTTCTTTTTTCACTTTCAGTATAAAAGTTTGCGTCACAGTTCTGTTGTATTAACATTTTTTGAATTATATCAACTTTAACCTTTTAGATTTTTGATCTGTGACGCAATTTTACCCTGAGCTCAGTGATGAGCAATTTTTCTACTAATGAAGCAGATTTCCTAATCTGAGCTGTAAGGCAGAAGAGGACAGTTAATATCAAAGATATTACTTGCATAGATGAGTGTCTGCTCAGGACTACAAAAAATAGACCCTTTCCCATTAACACTGACATGATCCTGTAGAACCTTGTATGTCATGTTTAACACTGTAGTGTAGCATTGTCCTGGTTCTGTAAATGTATTTAGTCTTAGCTCCATAATACTACCTGTCCATTCCATAAGTGTGCATTTTTGTGTCTGTCTTGTCCTACCGAAATGCCCCCTTCCTTTATGACTAGAGGTTGTTTTGACTCCCTCTGTCCTGTGAGCCATTGTTGAATGTCATCAGCAATATGTTAAAAGCTCTGTACTTTAAAATGTTACTTGTCATAACTCTAAGTATTGTGAATGAAAATAGGCTGTTTGGAGAGAGGCATTTCTGGCTTTTATAGAGGCTTCATTTTCAGCTCGGTAGCAATATAGAACAGTAGTTTATACATGTTGGCAGACTAAGGCTTTTCTGGATTTAGGAACTTACGTTTATTTAAAAATGTGAGAGGAACACCTCTGTGATGTGACTTACACATCTCTGAGTTACTCACAACAGAGAGGTGCATCCAGATGAATGGGAGTCTCAGGAAATCAAAGATTCAGATAGGCGCACTCATACTGCAGTATTGGTCACCAGAAAACAGGGAGACGTTTAAAATGACTGTGTGAAGGCTAAGAAGTGTGGTATTTGGAAACACATGATTATTCCCATGTAACTTCTTAACATGTTCTAAACATGGCAGAATTGCAGAAAACTCTAAGCTTTTCTATTTGCATATTTACAATATCATGGTTTTTCTATAGGATGCTGGCAGCCAACAGATTGGTTTTCTCCTGGGCAGTTGTGGAGTAACGTTAGCTTTGACAACAGATGTTTGTCAAAAAGGCCTTCCGAAAGCTCAGACTGGGGAGGTAGTTACATTCAAAGGTATGTTTTTTTTGTTATCCGTTGTTTTTCTGCGGAGCAAAGAACATAGATATTGAATGCTACTGTACAAATACTACTTTGAGTGTGATTACACATTTCTAACTGTGCATATGAAGGAAGAACTACAGAAGAATCTGAAAACTATCTGCCTCTTGTCAAAAGTGTGTTTTGGTCCAGCTTTCATTCCACATTTCCTAAAGCAGCATGATTCTGGCGCTTTTGCTTAGCTAGTTGCTGCTGTCCCAGAATATTGAAAAACAAAATGTTTCTTTGGTAGCTTTTTAATAATTTTCGTCTTGTTTTTAATTTAAGGTTGGCCTCGGCTTGTTTGGTTTGTGATTGATGGAAAACATCTTGCAAAACCAGCCAAAGACTGGCATCCACAAGTACGAGATGCCAGTGCTGATATCGCTTATATTGAGGTAAACAAATGTAGTATGCTTAGTGTGTACTTGCGCTGCAGTCACCTGTTCCACAGATCACTTTCTTGTTCTCCTTGTCATCATGAGAGATTGTACATTACTTAATTTTTCAGTGTTGAGCAAAAATTTGACCCAATCCCTGGATCTGTTTCACCAGCTAATTTTGATCCCAACATCTGGCAGTCAATGTCTTTTTCTTTTCCTTCCCCTTATGTCTGACCTTAAGTGATGCTAAAAGGATCACTCTGTATCTGACGCATGGGTTCCATCATTGATTTCCACTTCTGTACTCAATGTATCCATTCTCTTGCTCTCCCTCTGTCCTTACTGAAAACAGTCAGAATGTATATGATTATCTCACCGTGTGACTGGATGTATCATTTTATTTGTGATCCTGTGGCTTCTTCCCTTGGGTAAAATTTTCAAAAGTGCCTAAGCGACTTTTATTCTTGCAATCAGACTTAGGCCCCTAAGTCACCCAAACAATTTATAATTTTTACCCTGTGTCTATATCCTCGTGTGTCTCACATTTATATGGTAAGTTTTCAGTGCTTGGACCATGTCTCTTAATCTCTATAAGATGTCATGAAAAGTTATGATGCTATAGAAATATACATAAATATTATTTTCCTCCTGAAACTAAGTGCAATATCTTTCCCCCACACCTTGTTCCCATATAATTAGGGGCATCAGACTGTCACTGTAATGTTGTGCTCTCCTCTCACTCAGTTACCTAGCTTAGAATCATTTTGCTTTTGTTTTTACTGCAGCAACCCTCCCCAGCCTGTTACTCTCATCTTTGCTTTTGAGGCTTTCACCCAGCCTTTCATGCTGAGTTACCATACTTTCACTTTTAAATTCCCATACCAGTTTACAGTGTAGAGAACTTAACCATCTGCCCTCCTAGATTCCTCTGACGTTCTCAAGGACAGTGTCAAATGCACCCTCAGTATTTATGTGTGTTACGATAGCACCTGTTGTGCTGGGCCCTGTACAAATACATAGAGGCAAAGAGGTTACTGCCCCAAAGATTTTACAGTGTTCATAGACCAGTAACAAACAAAGGGAGGGGAATGGGTACAATGTCAGCAAAGTAGCAATGTGATGATAATCATGTATTGATGATGATCCATGTTGAGACAAGTAATTTGCAAATGGTACAGGGAAACCGTCAAAATATGTACAGTTTAATATACTGTACACACACAAATTCACCCCCCAAATTCATTGCTGTTAGTTGGCTAACTTTAGTTATTAAACTAGCATTGTAAATGTTCTCTTTTCAGTACAAGACAAGTAAAGAGGGCAGCACAGTGGGCATTACTATATCTCATGCTTCCATGCTAGCGCACTGTCATGCATTGACCCAGGCATGCGGGTACTCAGAAGGTAAGTTCTGTAGAGGTCCTGCAGAAATAATACACACTGATTTTTAAGCAAAACATCCTGTATCTTATGTTGGGATAGCATTTTTAGTGCCCTATCTCCAGAATTATAGTGGCATTTTTCATTGTTGAAGGACAGTGCTGTTTACTTACTTGTACTTGACATGAAATATGAAGCAAAATAAGGAGCCACTTGTAACTTTAGCCGCAGCATGTATTAAGTAGCTCTAATCTGAGACCCTTGTTAACCTGCTCAGTTGCTTGTAAGTGTCCATCTCATATTATCTAATTCCACACTGTTGAGGAAAAAGTGTGTCTTATATGGCCATAAGTGTACATATTAGCAACATACTAGTTAAAACACAAGTTAAAATAAATGGATCTAATATTTGATTTCTTGGAGAATCCAAGTAAATCTTGCAACCCTGAAAGAGTTAATCAGCAACAACTTTGCTGATCAGACGGAAAGCTTCACAACAGTGGAAGGATCAATATCTTTATTGTATTACGAATATGTGTCCCGTGTGTTTCCGTACAGCCAACAGTAGTATGCTCCTAATGTGCGTGGACTGTTAGAGTAACTTCATGGGCAGAAAATTACACTCTAAAAGAACAGCCAATACAGAGGAGGTTAACTGGTCATATTCACATGATAGGTTTTTGCCAGCAGTTTCCAATTTTTGATCAGTCTTTAAGCTAAATGATGAATACATGTGAGTCCGCATCAACTTCTAAAAAGAAGTTTGTTTTTGTATAAGGCTTGCATAAATGTATTAAATGTAGCCATTATTATTGGCAATCAGCTTCCCTCCCTCTGAAAGTGTGCTTACTTTACCCTTTTGTATTTTTAAGCCAAAATATGTGAAGTGTACATAAATAGCAGCTGATAGCTTTATCAGTTTGAAAGTAAATATGTAGCAATCACTGCTCAAAATTGCAAAGAAAAAAAACTCCAGATTTTAAAATACTGTCTTAACATAATGAAAACTGTTGTTTAGTAAGGGGAAGGCAACTGTAATGAAGCTGTTGTCACAAGTTTAGTATTCAATATTTTTAATTACATGTTTATCCAAATAGCAATCTAGTGTCAATATAATGCTTTTTAATTTTCAGAGGAATGTTTGCCTTGAATGAATTAAATCAAGGTTTAAAACAATCCATGTTCAATCTGCCAGTCACTTATTTCTGTTAAAAAGGAATTCACAGAATCTTCAACGACAGCCTTTTTAAAATAAATACCACGAATGCCTTTTAATTGCCAATACGTATCTGTTACCAGTTGGAGACTATTAACAGCTGAGTCCTAATCCCCAACTTGCGCTTTTGACTTCATGCTCTCTTTTCTTTAGACTAAACTTGTTAAAACCACTTAACGAGTTCAGAAATTTTACCTCTTAGTCCTTCTATCACCCAAGATGATAGAAGGATTAAGAGGTAAAATTTCTGGATTATTTGGATTCCCTCCAGTTTCAGTGTCATTTGGCTCAGTCTTCCAAGGTGCTGAGCATTCTGGCCCAGTTCCAACAAAACTGTGTACCCCCCGTCATCCTCTCCTCACTCCTATTCAGTCAAGCAAGTCAGACTGCTTCCTCCTTCTCCATGCTGCCCAGGGACCAACACAGCAGTGGGGGCATTGAGAGGATGAGAGAGACCGTCTCCTTGCTCTCAGTTCTAGGCCTAGCACCTGCAGAAAGATTTCATGCATCAGCATGCCCACTCCAGTCAGTACACAGGAGCTGTGTGGGGTTGGAGCATGATCATCGCGGATGGCGTTTTCAGAAAATAATGCTACCAGCCTCTCTCAAACCTCCGCTGAGCACATGCAAACTGATTTTCACTTGTAACTTAGCCAAATTTGGGTGGACTTTCTTAGGACACCAAACCATCCCTCTCTGACAGCAGGGCAATCCTAATACCAAATTCCAAGTCCCTGCTCCAAAACATGGAGGGTGCTAGAGTTTCTCAGTGCGACAAATGTTAAAATGAAGAAGAGAGAAAACTAACATGGACAAGACAACTCTTGTCTCTAATCTCATTTTTTGAAGCAGTTGAACTTTTTTAGCGGAAACTTAAATGATAGACATACATTCAGTCTGAGATAGAAAGCCAGCCTGGAAAATTTCAGCTCACACTATTAAAGATTAGCAAAGTTGTAAGCAGTCAAAAATAAGGTGTTATAATTGAAAGTGTCTGCTGCCAGTCAACCTTAACTATAGGCATCACTGCTGGTGTCACCTGTAACAAATAATAATACAAGAACAATTGTAACAAGTAACATACGATGCTGTAGACTTTTGCAGACTGTGTACAAGGAATAGGAGTGTAGTAGTGTGACTTTGGTTTATTCCTTTTCTGAGAGTGTTACAAATTTCACAGCTCCTTTGGGAGCTCCACCATGCTTCTCAAATGTTCTAAAGTTTTGGCAGCTGTGGTTTTCAGCAAATGTAACCAATGTTTTCATCCACTTTCAGCTGAAACATTAACAAATGTTCTGGATTTCAAAAGGGATGCTGGTCTGTGGCACGGAGTTTTAACAGTGAGTGTTTGAATACGTTCAATAATGAAGAATTGTTATTTGTATTGTCATAGTGTCTCGGCGCCCAGTCATAGACTAGGGCCTCATTGTGCTAGTTGCTGTACAAAGAACAGGAGAGAGAGACCATTCCTGTGTCAAAGAGCTTACAATCTGCATGTTTGGCAGGAAACAGCAGATGGATAGACGCATACAGGCGAATGCAAGGAGACATTGAGACAGTATTGTGGAGCGTGACAGTCAGTGGTCTCCGCACACCAGCAGCTTAGCTGCTGTCAATTTTTTTGTAGGCCTCACAGCAAAAGAGAGTTTTGAGGAGTATTTTGAAGGTGGATAGTTGGCTAGTTTTGTGGATGGTTACAGGGAGCTTCCCTAATCATGAGGGGTAGCATGGGAGAAAGCATGATGGTTCCTGTTTGAACATGTAACAAACAAGCAGTGGAGGCTGGCAGCCTGGGCTCATTCAGAAATGGGAGCTGACGTGTTGATACTGAGTGAGATGGTAGGGTGGGGATTGTTTGTGAAGGGCCTTGAAAGTGCAGACAAGAAGCTTGTGTTTGACATGATAGCGAAGAGGGAGCCAGTGCAAAGAAAAAGAAGATGTGGTCAACGTGACAAGTTAGGGAAACAATCTTCTCAGCAGCATTCTGAGTGGGTGTGAGTGCGGCAAGATCACATTTGTCAAGGATAGACAGAAGGATGGTTGTAGTAGGTTGCAAGATAAGAGCTTGTACAAAAGTTTTACCTGCATGGATGGATCTTAAAAATGTTATGCAGAAATAATCTGCATGACAGCCCTAGCTTGGATGAGAGGACCTAGAGAGAGGTGAGGGTCAAAGATGGCACACAGGTTATGGGCCTGAGTGACAGGTAGAATAGTGTTATTGTCCACACTGACGGAGAAAGGAGTAGGGGGGAGGGCCTTGGGGAGGAAGGTTAAGAGAGCTCTGTATTAGCCATGTTGAGGTTGAGCTGATGGCTAGAAATTCACAGAGATGTCAGAAAGACAGGCTGAAATGTTAGTTCGGACAGGAGACAGATCTGGAGTAGAGAAGTAGATGTGTGAACCATCCAAGTAGAGATGGTAGTTGAATTTGTGTTTGCAGATGACATTGCCAGAGAAAAAGGTGTAGAGAGAAGAGAGGAGGACCTGGGACAGAACCCTGTGGAATCTGGAATGGGGTCATTGAGGAAGGATCCTTCAAAGGACACACTGAAGGAACAATTAGGCAGAAGAAGAACAAGAGGAGGATAGTCATAGAAAGCAAGGGAGGACAGGATTTCAAGAAGAGTATGTTGGGGGGTAGAGTTTCTCTGGTATTTTGATACCCGAATTAACTATATCAAAGCTTCAAATAACATTTGCTGATATAGAGTGATGATAGATTTAGGCACATATGACATTTTATTTGTTTGGATATATGCATTTATCCTGTTTGCATGTTGAACAGGTGCTGCAGCTGTGATATTTTATATTTATCCATGTATTTGAACATTTCACTTACAGAGTGTAATGAACAGAATGCACGTTGTCAGTATCCCCTATGCGTTAATGAAGGTTAATCCACTTTCCTGGATACAGAAAGTCTGCTCATACAAAGGTAATCTGAAAGTACTTTGACTTCATCCATCCATCCCATAATGAGCCAAAACAAAGACACTGTGAAGTGTGTTACTGCTGAAATGGGCCAACTCAGCAAAATTAGAGAAAAACCTAAAACTTAAGAACGGCAAAAAAAACCGGTTAGTGTACAATTAGATTGTTATAAGTGTGAAGTAGCCTAGAATTAGTGTTTACCTGTAAGGGGTTAAGCTAAAGGTAACCTGAGAGGTGGACAACTGACCAATAAAAAAATTCCTCAGGAGACAAAGGATTTTAAGTTTCAGTTTTTCTCTGGGTCTCTCTCTGTTCACCTCTACTATGGGATGAACACAGCTATGTCACTGATGGTTATAGTGAAAGACATAGTAGCTGTGTTCACCTCGGCTATGGGATGAACACAGCTACTATGTCTTTCACTATAACCATCAATGACATAGCTGTGTTCATCCCATAGTAGAGGTGAACAGAGAGAGACCCAGAGAAAAACTGAAACTTAAAATCCTTTGTCTCCTGAGGAATTTTTTTATTGGTCAGTTGTCCACCTCTCAGGTTACCTTTAGCTTAACCCCTTACAGGTAAACACTAATTCTAGGCTACTTAGCACTGCATCTATGTTATAAGTGTGATCTTCTCACCGCTGATTTCCTTTTGTCACTACATCCAACTGATGTTTGAGCCTTCTGAGCCACGGGCTTCATTGATACTGCTGTTACGTTTTTCTTCAGTGCTGATGTATTTGTGCTGCTGCAGATGCACTGAGGAATGAAGAACAGGCCTACCGTTTTGCCTCTTCCCTCTTGCGGGAGGCATTGTGTGGGAGGGAGAGACTGTATCAATGCTATGAGAGAGAGCATATTTCTTAGTTCAGGAGTACTCAGATAGTGAGTATTCAACTTCTACAATTAAGACAGCCTGGTGGTACTGAAACAACGAGGAGTCCGGTGGCACCTTAAAGACTAACAGAGTTCTTCAGGCATGAGCTTTTGTGGGTAAAAAACCCACTTCTTCAGATGCATAGAGTGAAAATTACAGATGCAGGCATTATTATACTGACACATGAAGAGAAGCACATAGCACAGTGTAGATACTGTGTTCGGTTGATGTAAGTTATGTCGCTCAGGGGAGCTAATGTAGCGCCAATATTTAAAAAGGGCTCTAGAGGCAATCCTGACAATTACAGACCAGTAAGTCTAATGTCAGTACTGGGCAAATTAGTTGAAACCTGAGATACTGGCATTAGAAAAGGTTCAAAGTAGGACAACTAAAATGATTAGTATCAGAGCGGTAGCCATATTAGTGTGGATCTGCAAAAGTGACAAAGAGTCCTGTGGCACCTTATAGACTAACGGACGTATTGGAGCATAAGCTTTCATGGGTGAATACCCACTTTGTCAGATGCATGCAGTGGAAATTTCTAGAGGCAGATATAAATATGCAGGCAAGAATCAGGCTAGAGATAGTGAGGTTAGTTCAATCAGGGAGGATTTCTAGCTCTTCTAGCAGTTGATCTGGAGGTGTGAACACCGAGAGAGGAGAAACTGCTTTTGTAGTTAGCTAGCCATTCACAGTCTTCATTTAATCCTGAGCTTATGGTGTCAAATTTGCAAATGAACTGAAGCTCAGCAGTTTCTCTTTGAAGTCTGGTCCTGAAGTTTTTTTGCTATAGGATGGTTACCTTTAAATCTGTTAATGTGTGTCCTGGGAGATGGAAGTGTTCTCCTACAGGTTTTTGTATATTGCCATTCCTGATATCTGATTTGTGTTCATTTATCCTTTTACGTAGGGACTGTCCAGTTTGACTGATGTATATAGCAGAGGGGCATTGCTGGCACATGATGGCATATATTACATTGGTAGATGTGCAGGTGAATTGAACTAGTGATGGTGTGGCTGATCTGGTTAGGTCCTGTGATGATGTCGCTGCTGTAGATATATGGGCAGAATTGGCATCAAGGTTTGTTGCATGGATTGGTTCCTGAGTTAGTTACTATGGTGCGGTGTGTAGTTGCTGGTGAGAATATGCTTCAAGTTGGTGGGTTGTCTGTGGGCGAAGACTGGCCTGTCTCCCAAAGCCTGTGAAAGTGAGGGATCTTTGTCCAGGATGGGTTTTAGATCACTCATGATGCGTTGGAGAGGTTATGAAAATGATTAGGGAGTTTGGAATGAGTCCCATATGATGAGAGATTAAAGAGGTTAGGACTTTTCATCTTGGAAAAGAGGAGACTAATGGAGGGATATAATAGAGGTATATAAAATCATGAGTGGTGTGGAAAAGTGAATAAGGATAAGTTATTTACTTGTTCCCTGAGAAGGTTGTGAAGTCTAGGACTATAACAGGGTTTAAAAGAGAACTGGATAAATTCATGGAGGTTAAGTCCATTAATGGCTATTAGCAGGATGGATAAGGAATGGTATCCCTAGTTTGTCAGAGGGGGATGGTGGATGGCGGGAGAGAGATCACTCCATCATTACCTGTTAGGTTCACTCACTCCGGGGCACCTGGCATTGGCCACTGTCAGTAGACAGGATACTGGGCTAGACCAGTGGTTCTCATACTTTTGAGAACCACGACCCATTTTTCCTTCCTCGGCTGCCGCGGCGGACCCTTGTATGTCGGCCGAAAAGCCGCCGAATAAATTACTGCCGCATTCGGCAACTTTTCGGCAGACATGCCGAGCGCTCCCGAAATAGCTCGACATGTCCGCCAAAAAGCCGCCGAATGCGGAAGTAATTCATTCGGCGGCTTTTAAGCAGCGGCAGGAGCTCACGACCCCCCTGGAAGTGCTCAGCGACCCCTAGTTCGAGAAACCCTGGGCTAGACAGATCTTTGGTGTAACCCAATACAGCCACTCTTATGTTCTTATGAGTGATTTTTGTCACAACCCTGAGCAACATACCTTACATTGACTTAAACAGCAGTGCAGGCCAGGCCCAGTAGCATTTGGGTCATGAAAGCAGCTCTTCGGGAACATTACAGTTCAGGATTGTGAATACCAGGTGCTGATGTCAAAATATGGTCACCTGAATTATGAGAAGTTCAGTGCTTGTACTGATCATTTACCACTGGAACACCAAGATCAGTTTTCAGTGCCAGAAGAATGGGGGGATCAGCTCTTGGCAAAGATGTGTTTGAAGGCTTTATTTGATGTGGCTGATACCGCAGTAGTGAAAAGATGAGCTTCCTGGTGTCAGTTGTCTAGTTCCCCATGGTAGGTGCAATTCAATGGCCATGCGCGCTTTGTAGACTCCACAGATGATTTACTCAATACCCTAAAGGACTCTAGGGCCACACTTAGATCCTTGGGCATATACATGTCTGCAAATAAAAGGAAACTCAGAGGTCTCAGTTGGTACAAAGATACCGTCCTGCTCAACTTTCTACCTTTCATAGATCATCTGAACCACCAGCTAAGAGGTTGAGATTTTCTAAAGAGAAAGCTATTACCTCAATTATTTCATCCTCACCATCAACATCTTCCAAACACCAATTTTAATGGTTTGGTCAAGAGTCTAAACCACCAAATAGTCAGGATTTCTTGACTGCACCATTCCATCCCTTTTCGGTTTGGACACACTCTCTATACCAACATGCGTGAGAGCCTATAACATCAGTCAATGGAGGCCATTACTTCTGCTTTTATGATCCAGTTTACCTCCAACTGACCTCCCCTTCCCCATCCCTCTTTAGAGATCCCTCTCACGATCAGTTGCTGAGACAGGAGATCACTTTGCTCCTAAGTCTAGGGGCTATAGAGCCAGTTCCACTTCAACTCAGAGGGAAAGGGTGCTATTCAAGGTATTTTCTGATACCCAAGAAAAATGAAGGTTGGAAGCCAATACTAGATCTCAGACAATTGAACAAGCAAGTCTGTCTAGGAATAACAGTTTTCCCCTATCTCAACAACTAGCTCCTCTAAAGATGGTCTGACCAGGAAGTGCTGTTGGCAGTACAACCAACTTCACTTTCTTACAGTTTAGTTACACAGCAAATACTACTTAAAAGAAGTATTTCTGGATGCATGATGGGCAAGGCTTAGCTCCCTCCTAGCAGGACACGTGATATGTCCAGTGTGTTCCCCACATACCCTATTTAAAATAATTACTTTGGTTTAATATATTTGTTTTACTTTCAGCCCGTGTAGCAGTAGTAAAATCACGTGATATGCACTGGTCACTTCTGGCTCAGCGGGATCAAAGAGATGTCAACCTCAGCTCTTTACGAATGCTGATAGTGGCAGATGGAGCTAATCCATGTAAGCATGGCAATAATATTTTATATTCCTATAGTGTCTTTCAACCCCAGGAAGCATATTGCAAGTTATTTACAGTGCCTGCCGCACTGATAGTGAACAAACCTTAGTGTGGGAGCTCAGCAGGCAGGAGAGCAGCTGATCGACAGCAAAACTGAGTAGGGTGGGACAGTTCTTGACCAAGGACATTAGGGAAAAACTGCTCTCATAAAGAGTTCCAAGAGATCGCGAACATCTACAAAGAGCCACCAGGAATGAAATAGCTGAAAGATCTCACAGAAATGATATAGTGTATGGAAGTCCATTTATTTACCGTGGAAGGAGAAAAGGCTGAACTGATCTTGTGAGGATTAAATGTGTGGTTCCAAAGAGTTTAGATATTTCAGTAGAGCTGATGCTTAGCGCATTAGGCCATTTATTATGTAATAAAATGTTGAAAATTGTACCCACAGAACTACCTGCAATACTGTTTTTACCATCCATTAATACTCAACCAACCACACACAACTCGGTAGTGCATGTCTCAGTGATTGAAGCATGATGGTAGAATAAGGCCTAACAGCAATAAAGAATGACTTAAACCATCTTAGAAATATAGCATTAACTCTGAAGTGTGCTGGCTGGAAAATTCTCCCTCTCCAATAAATGGAATTTAAAATAAAGAAGCTCAGAGCCCATGTGTTACTTTTTCACATGGGTCTGATGTACAGAGTTCTGAACACACATGGAGCTTTTCAAAATCATTATTCAGTGATTATTAGAAGATGTGTATGCATCCTGGTCCCATGATATCTGCAGGAAACCTTATGAGACAATTTTCAGAATTTTAATGGCTGAGCATTTATACCTTTACTAGATCCCCTGCAGAATTCCATGATTTTTAACTTTGCCTTTACAGGGAGAGTTTCTCCACTATGATTTCATTTTGTGAATTAGTTGTTAATCATTAAGGCCCATATTTTAAAGGAATTGGAGTGTTGCACTCAGCAATGCAATATCTAACTGCTTTAGGAGTTAAATCTCATTTTCAAAAGGGCTTTAGGCACTTGGAAGCCACAATTCCCTCAGCAGTCAATATATTTTAGGGTCCGAAGTGCCTAATGCCCTTTTGAAAATGGGATGTAGACTCTTAAATCAGGCGTTGCACTGCTGAATGCAGCAATGACTAACTACCTGTGAATATCTGGGCCTGACTGTGGTAGGATTTTGTGTCCCTCTGCTGCCTAAATGCTAATGGGCTATGCTGTTCTTTAAAGAATAATCTATCAAAAGTATGACTTGATTACACGTGGTGTGAGGACACTTGAATATTCTACAGGTAAAAATAAATAGGAAATTCTATTAGGGCAAAATGGATTTTTTTTCTGTATTGCCTTTCCTTGCAAAAATCACACACGCTTTTCACATTTTGTGGTTTATTGTGTTTAGGGTCAATATCTTCCTGTGATGCATTCCTCAACGTGTTTCAGTCCAGAGGTTTGAGACCAGAAGTTATCTGTCCCTGTGCTAGTTCTTCAGAGGCATTAACTGTTGCTATTCGCAGGTATTCTGTTTTGTGAGAATTTCACTAAATACATTTCTAATCTAGGCAAAATGTCTGCTCTTCTTGAAGTAGTATCACCATGGGAACTCCACTTTAAGTGCTCATGTCCTTTCTCAGAGATTTTTCAGTTAACAGTGTCTGTTTGGCACTCACCTGTGCCCTGGGCCTCCTGGTGCCAGATACCGAGGCCTTATGGGGCTGTGGTGCAAACCACTCTCAGTTCCTTCTCAGCCAGCTCAGTTTGAGATGGAACACTAGTGTGTCCGCCTTGAGCACCGCTTGGCTTTCCTAGTATTTCGACAGTGGTTTAAATCGTTTCTGTGGTTAGTTGTTCTAGTTATCGTTAGAGAAGTAGTGAGGTATTACATAATTATCTAGTTAAAGTCCTGGAGCATGAATGAGATGCATGGCTCTGGCAGGACCTTCTAGCAGCAAAGAGGGCAAGTATAGACACTTGGGACTGTCACTGTGAAGTTCAGCCCAGTCATTAGTACCTGTTCATTCAGCCAACTGTCAGTGCTCATGCATGCCGTGTCCTTGGCACCAAGCAAGTCATGGCACTAGGCACCATCAGTGTCTACTTCAGTACACCCACCAGCAGTGGCTGTTGGCTGCGGTGACTGTGGCATTTGCTACTGTGTCAGTACCGATCTCCTATTCAGTACCACAGGAGTTCAGCTATGCTAAGAATTCCTTTAAAATGAGTGACCCAGAGTCCCTGCTCCTCATGGCTACAGAGTGTCTCTGTACCAAGGCCCCAATCTCTGGACTACCACTATCCGGAGCACAGTACTGTACCATTTTCTCCAGGTGCTCCTCCTTTTGCTTCTGAGGAAATTCTGTGCCCAAAAAAGTAAAAATTCTGCACACGGTATTTTTAGATTCTGCAAAATTCTGAAAGTTTTATTTGTCAATAAATAAATGCAGAGGTGCCAGCATGGCAATGGGAGCACAGGCCAGTTGCTGCACGAAGGTGGGAGATCACCCTGCAGCTTCCCCAGTGTTTACACCCGCTACCCCGGGGACATGGACTCAGTGGTGAGGCTGCCCCAGACCCTGACAGCACACGGCCTGAGCCCACACCAGAAACACCCTGGGGACTTGCTCCTCTGCACCAGGTGTGGAGCAGGCAGGCTCCACCAAGCAGAAAGGGGAGAGGGTCCAGGCGTGGGGTGAGAGGATTCTGTGGGGGACAATCTGGGTGCAAGTAGCTCAGTGGGGGGTCTAGGTATTGGGGGATCTGGATACACAGAGACTCATTTCGGGGGGGGGGAGGCATTTCCAGGTGCAGGGGCAATGGGACTCTGCAGGGGCTTCCAGGTGAAAGTGGTTGGGGCTCAGTGGACGGGTCAGTGTGAGAGTCTCAGTAGGAGAGATGGGGGAGTGGGGCTTGGTGGGGTGGGGGTCTGGATGCATCTAATTGAGTAGTGCGTGACTGCTCTTGCAGCTTCTCTGTCAGTCATTTTTTCTGCAGTGAAGCAAAGAAATCTGCAGGGGACATAAATTGTGCACATGCACAGTGGCACACAATTCCCCTGGGGGTATCCTTTGGATGAGATGGAAGTGGATGAAAGAGACTTCCAGCTGGGCTCCTTTATTTCTATTCTGGTTTCGCCAACATATCCTTTCAGGAACCCATTCTCTGAAATCATAGGGAAAATCAGAATCCTTATCAAGAGTGGTGGAATCAATCCTGCATGCCACCTTCTCTCCTGTATACTTCCCTCACCCCCCCCCCCCCGCCGCCCCATGGCCATACTGGGACTCGTGGGCTGCCTATCGACAACAGTTTGCCAGGCCACTGATACGGTATTATCTGGAGGCTAGAGTTGTACGGCCCTCTCCTCCCCGCAGTACCCTGACAGGCAGAGATGTTTGAGGAGCAGGCGGCCAGGGAAGATAAATAGGCCACCTCTTAAGCACCTATTTCATCCTCATTTCTGGATGAAGCTGTTATGCCTCTGCCATCTTCCATGGCTGGTGATTTTCAGCAATTTCAAGATTTCATAAAGATCTGACGCTCTTCAGATTCCACATGAAGAAGTTCAGGACTCTCAACACAAACTGTCGGATATCCTGCAGTCAGCAACACCTGCCAGGGTGCCAATCCCCATTAACAAGGCACTACTAGACCTAGCTATGACAGTGGGGCAGACACCTGCCACTATTCCACCCACATGGGTGGGCCAAATGGACACTGCTAACTGAAAATCTCTGGTCAAAGGCTTGAGAGGTGCGTGTGCACCTGGAGTGTAGCACCCACAGAGAGAGATGTCTCTTCACAAGATGGGTAACCTCTTCCGTTTAGGTTGGGGCTGGGGCAGAAAGACAATCAGAGTACAACTTCTGGTTACCCAAAAGAGACAAATTAGAGAGTCTCACCTGAGGCTTGCTCAGTATCGCGTTTTAAATATCACATTTGAACTTGGCCTTGTGCCTTTCCTCCTACTTTACGACGAATACAGATGATCTGACTGAGGGTTTTTTGTTCTTGCGTCTGCTTCAGAAACTTCAACAGTGTCAAGTCTGGTCTTCCCTGGTTTTGTAGGAGCTCTCAAAGTTGTTGAATGCGAGCTCTGTAGTAACCTTAATTGAAGGAATGAGGGTATTGAGTCTTTAGCTAAACAGCCTCCTCTCTCCAAAATGTTAAATAGTTAACATAAGGGACTAATTCTTTTAAAAAAAAGTTTTAACAATCTAAAAAACACCACTGGGAATCCGAAGGGCTCTGAGGAGCACTTTTAGGGAAGGGAAAGTAACTCTTTTGTAGTCAGTGAAAATGTATGTGATATTCAGCAGAGTCACAGATAGGAACACTTCTGGGTAATTTTTTTGTCAAAATACACCGTTTTCATGAAAACGATCTAGTTCAATGAAGTTTTAGTTGAGAAGATTTCTTAGGTTAAGGGTTCAGTCTCCAGTGAGTGAGGGAAAACCCCTGAATTGGAAACTTAACCTCCTTGATCTGGAAAACAGATGTTTCAGTACTGTTTTCATTTTGAAAAAATGTTCAAAAGGTTTTGGGTTTGTTCCAGTTTGGAATAAGAACAGATTTCAAAACCTCAGTCTGTCACAAAATGCAATTGGCAATCTCCAGCGAGCTGTACTCAAGTATACACACAACTGAATGCATTCCTCCAAAAGTCAAGACTCCTTCAGTCTCCCAGTGGGAGATTGCCCATTTGGTTAAAGAACTAATGGTTTTACATCTTCATCTCTCCACAATGACAGTACCCATATTAAAGAATTACACCAGCATTTAATAGGCACACACATTATAAAGTGCAAACACTAGGCAGATAAGTAGAGAGAAAAGATCACAGGGCTTTTTCCCATATTAAAATGTTACTATGATCACCACCACCTGGATTTTACGTAGCACATTTCATCTGTAGATCTCATTGCACTTTACAAAGAGAGGTCAATAAAATTATCCCCGTTTTACAAATTCGAAAACTGAGGCAGAGGGATGAAGCAACTTGCCCAAGGTCACCCAGCCAGCGGCAAAACCAGGAACTGAGCCCAGGTCTCCTGAGTCCTGATCAAGTGCTGTATCCACTAGACCAGTGGTTGTCAAAGTGGGGTGCGTGCATCCCTTGGGGTGCGTGAGACAACCCCCGGGGGTGCGTGAGACCCCGGCGCCTTTCAGTGGCATTTCGGCGGACATGGCCCAGCCACCACGGGAGCAGGTTGAACACCGCCGAAAAAGGAAGTTCTATTTGTGTCCCGCTGAAATGCCGCCGACCACGGAAGCTTTGTGGTTGGCGGCATTTCAGCGGACACAACCTCGGACCATGAGAGTCATCGGGGAAGAGGAAATGGGCCGTGAAAAATCTTTTGGGAGACGCTGCACTAGACTACACTACTAAAAGATTTTTGGTCTGTGGTAACTGAAGTACTGTAAATAATATCAGTTAGAGCCCAGCTTCAGTTGGTCTCCTTACTGATACGGCTTCCAGGATTAAACTTGCCGCACACTTTCATCCCTGACAGAGTTGCACAGAGCTTCTTTGTTGAATGTGTTGCCATTGAGGTATTCCCAGTGTCATTGCTGGTTTGATATTTTACTTTGTTTTTCAGACCTCCAGATTTGGGTGGGCCACCCCCTGGGAAAGCAGTGTTGTCTATGAATTGTTTGAGTTACAGCGTGATCAGAGTGGATACAGAAGAAAAATTGTCAGTACTCACTGTACAGGATGTTGGTCAGGTTATGCCTGGAGGTAGGACGATTATACTTCACGTACATTTAATAGAAGTCCACTGAATCTCTGAGGATGAGGTGTATTTTGGCTTGATCAAATATGTAGACCTCTATCCTGGATGAGAGTAGCCTTACAGTTGTACAGCCTGCTGCTTTAATTCTTGAAAATATATTTTAAGAGCAGTCTAAAAGTATTGATTAAATATTACAAAATTGATTATTTTAATCTGATCTGAGTTTGGAATGGGAGGAGGTGTTGCTTTTGATTCATTCTTCCAGTGCATCACGTTTATTGATAGAATTCAGGTGTAACAAACTACTGTGTATTTAAGTGGAGCTACTTGATTGTCGAATGGCAATGACAATATAATATAATAAAGGGAAAAATCAAGATATGCCATGTATTCTAGCTGCTGTTTTGTCTTATCCCACCAGTTCTTTTTTCTGCCAATTAATGATATTACTCTTCCTCTCGTACAGTTCTTATTTTGGCAGTTGTTTTAAAGCATCTTTGCAAGTAGCTAAAATTATTTGTGGCTTAAGCAAAAGTTTGACTGGATTAATGAATGAACTACTTAAAAACCTCAGTCATGGATATTTATCATGTCCAGCAAATCTTGAGTGTCAGGGGCAAATTGCTCTGTACTTCACTTCAAATCATTTGGAAGACTAGAATGCTCTTTGTCTTTAAAAATGAGCTTTTTGAACAAGTCACTGATACTTTCTGTCTTTGACAATGTTCTTGAATAAAGGGAAAATAAGAGGATATCTGAGTGATATGGTCTTTTGAGTTCCTCACAGTACTGAGTTCTGTCTTGCCTGATTTAGTTAAATAGAGCATGCAGGTGTGAATGTCTGCAGAATCCAAAGGAAAAATCTGTTTCAGAAGAGGACGAAAGTAGGTAGCCTACTAAGATTGACGGCTCCAGTCTCTAGAATTGTGAAAATGTGAAGCTGGAAAAGACCTCCAGAGTCATCTAGTGCACCCTCTGCACTGCAACAGTAAACCTCGACCATCCCTGACGGGTGTTTGTGTAACCTTATACATTTCCAGTGATGGGCATTCCAGAGCCTTCCTTAGATCTGGAACAGACTTCTTAACTAACTTTAAAGTTAGAAAGCTTTTTCTTAATATCTAACCTAAGTCTCCCTTGGTGCAGATTAATCTGATTACTACTTGTCCTACTGTCAGTCCTCTTTATAACAGGCCTCAATGTATTTGAAGATGCTTATCATCCCCCCATAGTTGTCTTTTCTCAAGACTGAACGTGCCTAGTTTTTAACCTTTTCTCATGGGTCAGGTTTTCTAAACCTTGAATCATTTTTGTTGCTGTACTCTGGACTTCCTCCAATTTGTCAACATATCACCCACCTGTCAGGAGTGAGTGGGTGGGTGAGATTCTATGGCCTGCATTGTGCAGGAGGTCAAACTAGATGATCATAATGGTCCCTTCTGACCTTAAGGTCTGAGATGTGGCCTCACTAGTGCCAAATAGAGGAGCATAATCACTTACCTCAATCTGCTGGCAATGCTCCTGCTAATGCAGCCCAATATGCCATTAGCCTCCTTGGCAGCAAAGGCACACTGCTGACTCATATCCAGCTTCTTGTGCACTGTAATCCCTGGGTCCTTTTCTGCGGAACTGCTGTCTACCCAGTCCGTCCTTAGTCTGTAGCCATGCATGGGATTCTTCCGTCCTAAATGCAGGACTCTGCCCTTGTCCTTGTTGAACCTCATCAGATTTCTTTTGGCCTAATCCTTCAATTTGTCTGGGCAGTCTAGACCCTATCCCTACTCTCCAGCATATTTATCTCTTCCCTCAGCTTAGTGTCATCCGCTAACTTGCTGAGGGTGCAATTTATCCCATTGTTCAAATCATTAATAGCAAGTCTGGATGTTTAAGAATCAGTGGGCTGGGTTGAATGGATATAAATTAAGTCTCAGCCAAAAATTAATTCTGTCTTATCACTTCAACATGAGAAATTACTCTGTTCGGTCTTAATGCTAAAATGTCCTAATTTAAAAGGGATCTGGACCTATTACTGATGCATTATTCTGTCCTGTCAGACTGCGGTATTGGAGATTAATTTATTTGAGCAATTCCTATATTCCCATTGACTCAAGCACACAGTGTCATAGAAGGATGAGACCTATTTCAGCATACAGCTATTTAATAGCGTTTGAATAGCTGCATCAGAAAATTTTGTAGCTTATCTGTCTGTGCAAAGAGTTTACTTTTCAGGTGCATAGTGTATTGAACAAACAAATGCAAAAGGTTATTGGAATGTCCTCTGATAGTGATTATCCTATTTTAGAACTTCAGGGGAGATTGGTTTTATGAGCTTGTAGAAGTTAATTGAATTTGGTATCTACATATTTAATTGTCCCATTTTGCTATCTACCATGCATTTGTCACTGTCATTTTGTCCTCAAATGACCTAGGCTGGCTATTGTATTGTGCTAATTTGTGTGTATTACTGTCTTGTAGTGGTTAGAATCAGACCTGCTCACTTGTTTGTGGTCTTGCTTTTTAGTAGAGGTGTGGATGACTAAATGTGAGCCTTAATGTTACTGACAATAGAATTGTCCTCTCGTTCCACAGAGAGAGGCCTAGGTTTTTGGAAGGTAAGAGGCTATTGCTCATGTCATGCATGCAGGTTAGCTGATAACTGTGGTATCTGTGTGTGGCCATAGGTCATTGCACTGTGTATCAAATTCTCAGTACTCACCTGCATCACTGTTAAGGAAAGTATTGTAGATAGCTTTTGAATTAATTGAAGAACCATTTTTGCTGCAGTAGTAAAGCTCTAATTCTCAGTTTCAATGTCTGCTTAACAGCCTTGTATTTGGAACTGATCAGGATTATGAATCTGAAAATGGGTTTCTGCATAGCTGAATCTGAAGCTAATGGCTCGTACATCTGTGTAATGTAAAAACTTCCAGTTTTCTAGTCCACGCCCGTAGGGCTAGGAAAGAGAGGTGTACATTCTGCCTAGCAACTGGCGAGCTCTCACAATAGCGGTTTAAACTTTTTGTCCTATGTCAAAGCTTTGGTTGCAGTGTTGCCTTATTGGGGTTGCTAGATACTATCATGTAAACAGATCTAAAGGTCCACTTTGTTGATAATGATGATCATTCCAGTGGACAATTTAAAATTAGGATGGAGACAAGTGGGTAACTGGCACGTTCATCTTTCCCACTCAGTTTCATTAGGTTAAGGGTCTCCTAGTTCAGATACAGGCCAGCAAGGACAGAAAGCTCCTCTGCAGATTGACATTTCCTGAGTTGCCACCAAAGGTTTTCATCTCTGTTGGCACCAGACCAGGCCTGGGGGCCGAGTTTTATACAAATTCCCTGACGGAGGGAATATTCCTGTTTCTATTCAGTGACCTCTCTCAGCACTTTCTGGATAGTGGTAGAAGCAAGTGCTGCCTGTAAGCCTCTCAGGATTGGAAAATTGTAAGAGAAGCTGTTCACAGACTTGCCTGCCCGAGCTAGCTTGAATGCAGCTGGTGTGATGAACAGCAGCAGTGAAGGCAGCACCGGGTAGGTGTCAGCACAGGGAGGGCAAGCCCAGTGCAGACCTGGCTTGCTAGCCCATGCTGTGCTATCTTCACTGCTCTTCTTACCTGGGCTGGACCATTCACAGCTCCTGCTGTGTGGACGTACCCATCATAGAATATCAGGCTTGGAAGGGACCTCAGGAGGTTCTAGTCCAACCCCTTGCTCAAAGCAGAACCAATCCCAACTAAATCATCCCAGCCAGGGCTTTGTGAAGCTTAACCTTAAAAACCTGTAAGGAAGGAGATTCCACCATGCCATCCTCCAGATCATTAATGAAGATATTGAACAAAACAAAACTGGCCTCAGGACCAACTCTTGGGGCCCTCTGCTTGATACCAACTAGACATGGAGCCGTTGATCGCTACATATTGAGCCCAACAATCCACCTTATAGTCCATTCATCCAGCCCGTACTTGTTTAACTTAATGGCAAGAATACTGTGGGAGACCAGATCAAAAGCTTTGCTAAGGTCGAGGAATATTAAGTCCACTGCTTTCCTCTCATCCTCAGATCCAGGTATCTCATCATACAAGGCAATCAGGTTAGAAGGCAATCAGGTATGACTTGCCCTTGGTGAATCCATGCTGACTGTTCCTGATCACTTTCCTCTCCTTTAAGTGCCTCAGAACTGATTCCTTGAGGACCTGCTCCATGATTTTTCCAGGGACTGAGGTGAGGCTGACTGGCCTGTAGTTCCCTGGATCTTCCTTTTTCCCTTTTTTAAAGATGGGCACTACATTAGCCTTTTTCCAGTCATCCAGGACCTCCCCCGATCGCCATGAGTTTTCTAAGATAATGGCCAATGACTCTGCAATCACATCTGCCAACTCCTTTAGCACTCTCGGATGCAGCGCATCTGGCCCCATGGACTTGTGCTCGTCCAGCTCTTCTAAACAGTCGTGAACCACTTCGTTCTCCACAGAGGGCTGGTCACCTCCTCCCCATGCTGTTCTACCCAGTGCAGTAGTCTGGGTGCTGACCTTGTTCGTGAAGACAGAGGCAAGAAAAGCATTGAGTACATTTGCTTTCTCCACATCATCTGTTACCTCCCTCATTCAGCAAGGGGCCCAAACTTTCCTTGACTTTCTTGTTGCTAACATACCTGAAGAAACCCTTTTTGTTATTCTTAACATCTCTTGCTAGCTGCAACTCCAGGTGTGATTTGGCCTTCCTAATTTCACTCCTGCATGCCTGAGCAATATTTTTATACTGCTAATATAATCCCTGCTGCAGGGGGGGTGAACAACTGATGGCATGTGGGGACAGGGAAAAGGATCTCTGTGGCAGTAGCAGGTCCAAGTATACGGAGTTAATGATGAAAGCAATTTCAATTTACTTATCCCAATATCACTTCTGGTTACGAGCATCCAGCTTTGGAAACCAGCCAGCAGAAGGCTATAGAAACACTCTGGTTTTGCTCCCTTTTTCAGCGTTGAGCTTGTTAGCCCACTTGAAAAGACAGCAGCCCTGCCCACCTCCTGGCCCTAGTTTGAATAACACAGGATGGGGTGAGGGAAGGGTTCCAGCTGCTCTACTGACCCACCTAGGCCATCCCATCCTGGTCTTCATTCCCTTGCATCTGAGGTGGTGAGGTGAGTTGGCTAGCTCAGTTATCATCGTCATCGCTCCCGTGCAGGTGGCAAGTTATCTTGCACTGCGCCGTCCCAGATGCGGTAACATACTGGCTCTCCTGGGGGTTGTTAAATGCAGAATAATCCCAGGAAGATGGCACAGGCAGAGGCGCCTGTATGGAGTGCAGTATCTTGAGACACATGGGTGGCCTCAAAGGAAGAGAGTCACTGATTGCTGCAGAAAAGACCAGCGTGATCTCTGATTTGTAAACACGAGTGTCCCAGAGCAGGGAGGAGATTATCTCTAGAGACAACTTTAATGAGACCACACTGGAAATTCGCATGGAGTTCTGTGGCCCTCAGTACCAAAATGGTGTAGAAAATTGAAGAGATCTCATAGAATAGCGACAAGAATAAGGCAGTAGAGGGAATGATTTACAAGGAAGTATTTAAACAGCTAAACATAGTTTATCTAAGGAATGGAAAATATCAACAAACTCTAAAGGAAAGCTAATTTGGGTGGTACCGGGCGATGTAACCTGAAGTAATGAGAGTTGGTGAAGAAAAGGAAATTTTAGGCAGCGTGTCAAGGGAGTTGTGTTATATTTTGAAAGAGCATCTCAAGAGCTGTGGGAAGCTTGGCATGTTTGAAAAGAAGACTGACAAAGTACTAGAAAATTCATTTGAACCAATCCTAACCTGGCAGCAGGAATAAAAGTGGCCTAATAGTTTTTGTTTCCATTTCTAACTTGGAAGGATTTAATGTCCCCGAATATGATATGTGCAACAGTAAATCAAAAGGAATTATTAATTTGTAATTGGTATTATCGAAATTGGTCCTCTTTAATACTACATAAATCCTCATTCACCTAACCACCTGCCCTGGGATTATAGTATTTTGGCCTTCATGTTCAAAAGCAAATCCTCAGAGGTTGTGGTATTATATAGTCAGGCCTAGAACATAATGGGGAGGGGGATCAGAAATTTGAAAGTTTGTAGTTTTCATATCTAGAAAATACATAAAACAGAGATTGCATGACTCAGATTATTAAAATGCTTTTTAAATTTCTATAACAAAACCCTCATTTTTGACATGTTTTATATGTAATGTTTCTGGTTTAGCTGCTCAATATCTAAATTCATTTACTCGTATTACTTTGTTTAGCAGCAAGCCAATTTCCATGTCTACCAGTTTACCAAAACATACACAATGATAATACAATTGCATTCTCGCTCTACCTCTTTAGCAAATGTGTGTGTTGTGAAGGTGGATGGAACTCCATATCTGTGTAAAACTGATGAGGTTGGTGAAATATGTGTGAATTCTGGTGCAACTGGAACAGCATACTATGGTCTCCTTGGAATCACCAAGAATGTGTTTGAGGTTTGTGTCTTCCTATAACTTTTATGCTCTTTATCACCTCTGATACAAAGATGTTTTTATTATTTCAGATGGTGAGGAGATAGGTAGAATTATGTAGCAGTTTCTTTTCGCAGGTGTGACCGGTGCTGGGGGGGATGCTGAGGTTGCTCAGTTAGGGCAAACTGCAAAGAATGGGGGAGACAATCCCCCAAAGTGATGGCTATTCTAATACTTAGATTCACCAAGCCAGCAACAAAACAGCTTCTCCAATATCTTACTGGTTACCCAGAAGCCAGAAATACAATTCCCTTAAAGCATCCCAACCTTGAGCTCCCACTCAGACAGCCAAGTCAAATATGATAATGACTGAAAATCTTGTTCATCGCGTGAAATGTTCTACCATTTCCAAAGTATTGGGCACATTATCCATCAGGTTACTGTATATTTCAGATGTTACCCAAATATAAATCTACAGTCAGTTCTGATTAACTAAACTAAAATGTATTTAAAAAGAAAAGAGAGAGCATATTGGTTAAAGGCCCGTGATACATACAGATACAAAGAGAGTTCTTAGGTCAGTTTCATAGTAGAAACGGTGAGCTTTAAAGTTGCAAAGAGTCCTTTCCAGAATCAGTTCATTAGGTTATAGTCCAGTGCCCAATATCAGGGCAATCCAGAAAGGAACTGGAAAACTCAGTCTTGCAACTCAGTCTTCCCCGATGAAACTTAAGCAGATCTGAGATGAAAGGATCAGAGTCCAAGAGTTTTTTTTTATAGATCCCTGGCAGGCTATTATCAGCCTCTTGATAGCAGGTGTTCCTTGGGTGAAGAATGGTGTCTTTGAAGTGACCTCCGATTTCCTAAGCAACACTGATGATTTGCTACACGATTAACATAAGGCAATTGCTGATCTCCCATGATTTATGGGTAGTTTATTGTATACTTCAAAGAGAAATGAAGACATTGATACCACTACATTCACAGTTCATTTAAATGTAAACATCTCCTTTTGATCTCTGAATTAACAGAATATAGTGATGGACAGGAACCATTCAGTTACTTTGTCAACCTCTAGCAATACATAGGTAAACACACAAAAACCACAAACGTTATCTACTAATATGTCTCTAAAGGTTGAATCTGAGTCAGTTAGCCTGCTAGTTGTATAACCCTTTCTGGCCAGACATCACAGCAGATATGCTCATGTTCATTGCAACAGCATCGGTTCTAATTAATTAAATAAATGCCATGGCAAAATACACCTCTCTTCATCCACTCCAATGCCACATCAGAATGGAAACTTTTTTTTTCCCTTTAACCAAATTATGAAATAGCATTGGCAGTCAATCATCTCTTTATGTTCCGGCTTCTAGTATCCTGCTAATATTAGCATCCTGTACATAGTCAATGTATGATCATCTCACCTCTGCCATCACAGCATTAGTGTGTAAAGTTACGTTACGACATTTCAAGGATGGTATTGCATAAAGTCAGGTGATTATTCATGTAGGTCTCTGATATGACATCGTAATATCCTACATGCATACTAGTATTATTCAGATATTGCCACTTTGCTTAAGTAACCATGTTCCTTGAAAACCATACAAACATTTTTTTATACACAAGTAGATTTTGATTACTTGCTGTAATCCTTAGAACGCTGAATAATCTACAATTGGATAATGCATGAAACTATGTTCCTTAGGGCTTGGAGGCAGTTTGAATAGAGAATGAAGTAAGAACAGCAGTCAACCTCGCTGCATTTGTTGCTAAATTCAAAACCCACCACTTTGCCCAAGCTTTACTGCAGTAGTATCTGAATCTCATTTTTTCACATATACAGGCCTGTTCACCGAAAAGCAAAACCAAAAAGTAGTATCTTATGCATTCTTGCCAGCAAGGAAGGAAGGAAGGGTCCATTGTTGTCCTCTTTTACTTTTGGGAGGCACTCAGACACTGCTGTTGCAGACCTGGTGCTACCATGGGATCAGTGAGGGTTTTCTGTTTCAAAAATGATGTCAGGACTCTTGAATACAAGGAATCCTGACCATCTTCCTCATTGCTAGAAATATCTTGTAGCCAGCCTCCCAGGTCCAAGTACCTGAACCAGCTTATGTTTCTGGAGGGAGTTCTTGCTGAGGGTTTCTAACATCAGGATGTCCAGTCACACAGCAGTGAGGAGACAGACAAGCCAGGTGGGGTAGTCCTCAGAAACAGGAAGGAAACCAACAGAGGCAACACAAGAGGGGTTGTTAGTGGAATTTACCTGGTTTAAAACACAAGCTCTGGTTTTCAGTTTTGGGGTATGGTCCAGCGTTGTCATGGACTTGCTATGTGACCTTGGGCAAGTCACTCAGCTCCTGTTGTGCCTGTCCTCCCCCTCTGTAATAGGGATTTTATTTGCCTACCTCACAGTGCGAGTTACAGCTGCGTCAGCCAGGAGGACAGTAACTGTTCTCTCACTCTCTCTAGTTCATTCTTTTTTTAATCATAAAAGATTTTCACTGAAACAGAAGGCGGATGCGTTTTAGCTTCACGGTACTAGTTACACACCACAGCTAATTCACTGTATATCTGAATACTTTATCTTCTGTATTCTCTCAGACCATTCCAGTGACAGCAGCAGGAGTGCCTGTTTCAGATCAACCCTTCACGAGAACTGGATTGCTTGGCTTTATTGGACCTGTGAGTATGAATGGACAAAACTGTTCCAAATGCCCAAGAAGTGACTCCACTATTGAATTAATAGAATCCCCAGGAGGAGGTAGATTGGAGGATTTAGGAAAAGAGAACAGGAATTCTGAAATAGAATTTTGTGTGACAATCTGTAGATCAAATGAAACTAAGGCTGGAATGTCAAGTTCGTATTGCTCTCCCAAGAGGAAGTATCCCCCAGATATTATCTTCTCCAGTTGTTGGATCATGGGTTCCTAGTGCTCCTCATTTCAAAGCCAAATGACAGGATCATGTCCCTGAACTCATTTGACAGAGCAAGGGCATATCTTGGGTCAAGTAGCCGGCTTTGGCAGCTAGCCTCCTTCTTCTGTGTGAGCGCAGCTGCATTCAACAGGTTTCTCTCTCCAGAGAGTCTGTTTTCCTCATATAAGTCTATATAATGTCACACCCTTATCCATAGGGTTAATGATCTTGTATTGCTGGGAGTCTTGGGTTTGCATTTTGTGTGGCTTTTCTGTTTCTAAGCCTGTCGTCCTTTCAGGACAGTTTAGTTTTCGTGGTGGGAAAACTGGATGGCCTGATGGTGGTGAACATTCGCAAACACAACGCTGATGATGTAGTAGCCACAGCACTGGCAGTAGAACCAATGAAGTTTGTCTACAGAGGAAGGTGAATATTTTGAGAGAGGAACTTATTCCCTAACATCGTATTCTTGTGTATTTATCCTCTGCTCATCCAGCATTTCAGAATGCTTTCAGGGTGAGGGAGAGATCTGAATTCAACTTCTAGACATTGCTTTGGGGGCAAGATGCCACCATGTGAGCATGAATATGAAACTGTGGCTTCCCCTGTTAGTGTACAGCATGAAACCTAGTTTATGTAAACTAGACTTAAAATCGTTTAAAATTACCTTGACCAGGTGAAATCATTAGTCTTACTGACCTCTTCTCTCTGTGTTTGTTTCTAATTAAAACTTTACAGTACCGCTTTGTTCAGTTTTGCCTCATCTGTGTGTTTATTTTATTTTGATTTCTAAAAAAATAAATGTGGATGTCTGTCCAGAGCTCTGGGAACCCTAACACAAGACACATAAAATTAAGCAGCAGCTTCCCCCCAAGAGCCAGCAGAACTGAGACTCCTACCAAACCTAGAACATGAGTTCCCTTCCCCTTAACAGATCTAACCCCACCAGACAGCTCCCTCCCACAGCTGCTTGTGCTAATAGATGCACCTGGCAAAGTGCCCTGAGAAGAACAAGCTGGCTGTTTGGGGCCTCTGAAGGACCCTTGAAAGTAATACTGTAGTGCCCAACTTATTGCTGTTACGTAGAGGAGCATTCAGCTTCTTGCCCTCAAGGTGAGTTAGTTTTGTGATGATCTGGCATAAATAATGTTTGTGTCTGTGAAAACCATTCCACAGGCGTTACAGCCCTCCATAATGTAATAAATCATGCTGTGTTCCTTGTATGTTACATCTTTTCTAGTCCCATCATTTTTCTGTCCTTTGTGTTCTAGGATAGCAGTGTTTTCTGTGACCGTTTTGCATGATGATCGAATAGTGCTTGTGGCAGAGCAGCGCCCCGATGCATCAGAGGAGGATAGTTTTCAGTGGATGAGCAGGGTTCTACAGGTAGTCAGCTCTGTCCTTTCTCTCTTTTCAGATGAATAAGGCTAATGTATCAAATGAGAATATCAAGCTTCCATTTTCTATATAAACAACCTTACCTTCAAACTGGCCAAAAAACCCTCTGATACGCTCGCCTCTGAATGCGTTTCAGGGGTGTTAGCTGATGGAATTTTTTTCAAGAGCCTAACAAGTTTATTAGTGAGAAATGATTTCTGCAATTCATTGTGATTGGAATTTTCAAATCCTACAGAAGATCGTTCAATTTGTAATTCATTAGTCTTCGTTTTTGCCAGTGTCCCTTGGTCTGATTCTGGAAGAACTCAAGTTTGAACTTCTACAAAATATCAAAAGCCAGCGTCTATTTTACAAGGTTTATTAGCTGCTTGTGTGATTTGAGAGTGCTCCATGACTCCTCCACGGCCCTAAATTGAACAGCTACTTTAGGTCACTTTGTCCACTAATAATCAGGTATTTCTGAAGTAGCCTCTCACTTCTAAGGAGGTGACAGGGTGCAATAACTGAAAAAGCAGGTATGGCCGAGGAACCAGAAAATGAAGTATGAGGGAGGGGAGGACTGAGGAGAACAATGTCAAGGGGAATGACACTTAAGCTGAGGGGAAAGCTGTGTAGGAATAAAGAGACAATGGTCTCTACATAAACTCATAGGATTTTAAGCCTTCTGTTACCAATTTACAGTGGAACCCCGCAATACCACGACGGTCGGGGTTCAAAAATATCGACCGCTGGGTCGCGCGACATCAAAGTACCGCCCGCTTCCGCTGTTGGGAGCCACGCACTCCCTGCGTTATAAGCGGATTCACGCTATCACGAGGCGCAGTATTGCGGGATTCCGCTGTACTTGGTAATGGTAAGGATGTCATTAATAGAAACATGGGTATGACCCATTTCTGTTCTGCATGGTTCCCAGGCTGGAGCAGATAGTGAATGTTACAGCTAAATGTTTTCCCTCTATATCTTTTTGTGGTTTACGTTCTACTGTGTTTCTGTGGTTGCACCATACACGCTAAGTGCACTGTGATACCGTTTTGGCCTTCACGACCCTTCTGCACTTATCACCTACATATTAGTAACTTTCCTAATCAGCGGCGTGCACGTGGCCTCAGCTTGGGCTTGACTGCACGAGCAGAAATATGGATCTGCTCCTACTGAAGTCAGGGCATAACTTCTGTGAATTCAGCAAGTGCAGAATTAGGCCCTTTCTTATGGTGCAAGTAACATTTGTGATGTCATAAATTACTTTACAATTCTTGTTCCAGCTAAGTGCCATGTCACTGTACATAATTCATTCTCTTTTCCCCCCCGCAAGGCAATTGACAGCATTCACCAAGTGGGTGTGTATTGTCTTGCTTTGGTTCCTGCCAACACCTTGCCGAAGGCTCCACTCGGAGGAATTCATATTTCAGAAACGAAACAGCGCTTTCTAGAGGGGGCTCTGCACCCTTGCAATGTTCTGATGTGTCCTCATACCTGTGTTACCAACTTGCCTAAACCTCGACAAAAACAGCCAGGTAACTAAAGCAGATTATGTAGCTCAGCCTTCATGTTTGTCTCTAAATGTTGCTGTCTCAGTAACTGAACATGTTAAAGTCTGTGTTACCGGGTTACATTGGTTCTGTCAGAGCTGATGTTTGGTTTCAGCCTTTCAGTTTCCTTTTTTATTTTTTAACGTTACGTTTCATTCGTTATTTATGGTAATATGCATGCTTAATTATTAGTTCATTATGATTGGCTTTGCTAAATGGCCTTATCTTCTCATTTTGCTCAATTTGTTAACCCAGATGTTGGTCCTGCTTCTATGATAGTGGGCAACCTTGTTGCTGGAAAGAGAATTGCACAAGCCTCAGGGAGAGATGTTACCCAGCTGGAGGATAATGACCAGGCAAGAAAGGTAGCCCTGAGTCTCTCTGAATGTATCCGAGGGTGCCAGTTGTTATAGCCCCTACTGAAGCTGAGCATGGTATGTTTCAAGGGAGTTTGAATGTTTTCTGGCCTGTCTTCTTTCTGTTTCAGTTCCTGTACTTAGCAGATGTGCTTCAGTGGCGAGCCCAGACAACCCCAGATCACCCTCTCTTTCTCCTGCTGAATTCCAAGGTGAGATGCACTTAGTCTCATTTTCAGACCAAGGAATGAGTAAAATTATTTGGGTTTGAAGAAGGAAAATGGGAAGTGGCAGGTGCATGTTGCAGCCTAGAATGCTCCTCACTTTGCTGGTGTTGGGGAGACTCCTCTGGTCTCCAGCACACATTAGTGAGTGCACAGAGTCAGCATTTTAGCCTCTTCCCTCTGTGCTCACTGTCTGCTCCCGCTCTAGAACCCTAGTCTACATCCTGGCTAGCTTCAGAGCGACAGCAGCTGCGTGTCCAGTTTCCCACAGATTTGAAGTCTGCACCGTGCCTGGCATTTGTGGTTTCGCTCTTATCGCCCTTTGAGTAGACAGGCAAGAGAAGGCAGAGCCAGTGCTGGGGCAGAGGAGAAAAAAGAGAGATTGTCATGGATCCAGCGCACACACTGGCGGTCTCTGTTCCCGCTTTCTTGAATTCAGGGGCACCTCTAACCCTTCCACTCATGCCAGTGGGCTCTACCTCTTTGGGGGATGGTTCTGGTGGTCAATGAAACGTGTCCATGTCCAATGTTTTAGAGCTCTGGGTCATCAGATGGGCCCTAAGGATATGTCTACACTGCAGTTAGACGCCCATGGCTGGCCTGTGCCAACTGGCTTGGGCTAAGGAGCTGTTTAATTGCAGTGTAGACATTCAGGCCTGAGCTTTGGGACCCTCCCACCTCACAGGGTCCTGGGCTCCAGCCCAAGCCTGAGTGTCTTACACCACAATTAAACAGCCCTTTAGCCCAAGTCCCTTAGCCAACATCAGCTGGCACAGGCCAGTCACAGGTAAACTGCTGAAAAAATATTTCCATCGATGATCATTGAAATTTATATGTAGGCAAAGTAGGAAAAATGTTGCTTGAGAACTTATCAAGGTTTGATTTAAGGCTAATATTTTGAGACCTGGTTGACAGTTTGGGTTTCAATGGTGTTAAAGCTTTTAGCTTTTTGAATCGGTGTCTATTCAAATAATTGCCGCCCTACCCTTAGCTAACTCCCCGATAAAATTAAATCTATAAAAATTGGGAAAAAATGCTTAACCCATAATGTTGCACAACTGTGAAAATTAAAATTTACAGATATTTATATTAAAGTTTTTTATCTTTATTAGCTGTCGAAATCAAAAACGAAGTGAATTCTGCCATCCTTAATGTAGTTTCAACAAGTCTTTAATTCTATCCGCTACAAAGCTAAAACCATAATCGTAATGAAGTGTTAGATCTCAGGCTGTTTATTTTACTCCGTGTCAAAATATATTTTCTGCCAAGTTTTCCGAAGTCACATTTGTACTATGCAGGGCACAGTAGCTAGCACTGCATCGTGTCTACAGCTGCATAAGAAAGCAGAGAGGGTGGCAGCTGCACTGATGGAGAAGGGACGACTGACTGTCGGAGACCATGTTGCTCTGGTTTATCCTCCAGGTAAGGGAATAGCAACAACAGATACTGTAAAGTAATCAGTTGTGGGGAAAGGAATGTGAGCATCTCTATGCTCGAACAGTCCCACAGCCCTTTAATTTGCTAATCCATCTCAGAGTGACCAGCATGTCATTGTGAAGGGAAAGGCTTCTTCGCTTCACTGCTCTTTCCGCTAAGCTGATTCTCCAGTTGGCAGGATAAATTTATCAAATAAATCTATGAAGGTCAGATGGAACGTAGCTGGACAGTTCGGCAGTACCGTGCCAACAGGAAGTGAATAGGGAATGAAGATCACATGAAAGATACCAGATTCTCGGTTCCAAAGAGTGAAATGGTGTGTGCATTCACAGGATAGGTACAGTAGGGGGCAGTGCTGAGCCACAAATGCACCTGTGTCCTAACAGGAAGTGACCATCTCTAGAATGAGTTCATGTATGGTCCCTGTGTCACTAATGCGTGCTTGTAAATGTAGATCAGGAGCGTAACTCACTGCAAATCGGGTAGTTTAGAGACTGCATAATGTTAACATATGAAAGACAAATATATATATTATTTTGGAAGACTGGATTGCCCACTCTATAACCTACCACAACATCTCAAACTTCATGGAATGAATTAATCAGAGAATTGGAGAAATGTAGGACTGGAAGTGATCTCAACAGGCCAGCTAGTCTACCAAATGTACCTAGACCATCCCTGACAGGTATTTGTCCAACCTGTTCTTAAAAACCTCCAGTGACAGGAGTTCCACATCCTCCCTTGGTAATCTCTTCCAATAGTTACCTGCCCTTATGGGTAGAAAGATTTTCCTAATAACTAACCTAAATCTTCCTTACTGCAGATTGAGCTGATTTCTTCTTGTACTACCTTCAATGGTTATGGAGAACAGTTATCACCATACTCTTTGGAACAGCCCTTAACATGTTTGAAGCTCCCCCCCAGTCTTATTTTCTCAGGATTAAACATGTCCAGTTCTTTAACCTTTCCTCACAGATCAGGTTTTCTAAACCTTTGATTATTTTTGTTTTTCTCCACTGGATTCTCTCCAGTTTGTCCACATTTTTCTTAAAAGGTGGCACCCAAACCTGGACATTTGTCAAAATGTCTTTCAGTTCATCTTCTCATCTGAAGAACTTAAATAATTACTGCAAATGTACTAATATTTAAGTGCAAAAAACTCAAAACCCTCAGGACTGGCTACTTCCAGAGGCAGGGCTTCAGTTTAGATGGACGTTTTTGAGACAAATATCTGCATATAGTCTTTTAATTCTTAAAATGTACAGAGGATATTTTTTTGGAATTGGTATGAGGGATTCTGATGATTTGTGAAATTAAAACTAGTTTTTGTCCTTAACAGGAGTAGATCTAATAGCAACTTTCTATGGCTGTTTATATTCCGGCTGTGTACCCATAACAGTTCGACCCCCACACCCACAAAATCTTGCTACTACTCTGCCCACTGTCAAGATGATTGTAGAGGTATGAGAGATTCCTTTGTGTATTATTTTTGTTTTATTTAAAACTGTTGATCCAATAAGTAAAAACTTGCCTAATAAACGTCATGGTACAGTAAATATAAAATAAGCTGAATTTCTGAAAAATTCTGTGCTGTGACCCTCTGACAGAGAGTCAATACATGACTCGTTAAACTGGTTAAAACTTGTTTTCCATTATCACAATTTTCTTTTCCTTTGTTCACAACTTTCTTTATAATCACCTCCTTCATGTTGGACTGACTTGAGTGGATAGTAAAACACAAGAGCATCCATTCATCAGTTTTGTTAACTTTTTGAATGTTGTACTTCGTGCAGGTCAGTAAGTCTGCATGTATCCTTACAACACAAGGAATAATGAAACTGCTGAAATCCAAGGAAGCTGCCACAGCTGTAGATATTAAAACATGGCCCACCATTTTGGATACAGGTACAGATACTTGCTAATATATTAAGATTTTAATTTGGATATGCAAAGAAGCTTGAATAATGGAAAAGATACATCATGGCTTTTCCAATATGATTTAAGGCTGTTAGCATAACTGGCTGTCTTTGCAAGGATGTCAGTTAGCTTGGAAACCCATTAATTACTTATCCTGTTAGTACAGCTGGCTAGCTGGATTGGTGTTGAGTCTTATCTATTGTGGCTTTATATCAATCCATAAACCAAGAATAACCAACTATTCCAATGTTTTAAAGGTTTTAGTATCTTGCTCTACCTTTTCCAAAATAATAATGTATAATTGTATTGCTTTTGTGTATTTTAAATAGATGATATACCTAAAAAGAAGGTGGCTACTATTTTTAGACCTCCATCCCCGGATATGTTGGCCTATTTGGACTTCAGTGTGTCTACAACTGGCATATTAGCAGGAGTAAAGGTATATTAATTGAATTGACATGATTGTCTTAACTGGTTTCTTCCCTGAAATCTTCTCATATTCTTTCATTCCATTCAACTCAACGTGGGAAGAAGCCTTAAAAATGGTGAGAGAGATTTTAATGTAAACATATTTCAAATCTCACATTGAAACCAAGGTTTCTGATGTAGAAATGTCAGACACAGCTGTCTAGAAATATTCAGTCAATAATGGTTATAGCTGGGCAATTGGTGAGACTTAAGAGAAGAGGTGAAGGCCTGGTCTGCGTTACAAAGTTATGTTGTCAACTGCCTTGCGTCAGTCTAGTTGTGCATGTGTCCACACTTAACTTCGTCTCACACTGATGGAAGAGCTCTCTTAAGCCAACATAGTGACACCACTTCCCCAAATGATACTGAGCCATGGTCGATGTATTGAGGTTACGCAGCACATGTGACACATCTATGTCAACCCTAATAATCCTCCAGCAGCTACCCCACAATGCCCCATGCTGACCACTCTGGTCACCATTGTGAACTCCAATGCGCTGGGGTCACATAGACCAGAAGCTCCCCATCACCACTAACACCACCACCCACCATTTAAAGCACCATTTAAAGCCTTTTTAAATTCCTTTTCCTGGTTGGTAAGCACACTGAGCAGCTCTCCTTTAAGTGCAACTGCCCACCTGACCTTGCTGCCTACACGCTCCTATCTGGAGACGGGAGATACTGGATCTCCTGGACCTGTGGGGAGAAGAGAGTGTGCAGACACAGCTCCGAACCAACCACAGAAATGTCAACATCTATGAGCAGAGTGCTCAGGACTGCAGGAGAAGGGCCACGGGAAAGCTAGGGAGCTGCAGCAAGCGTACCAGGAGTCCAGGGAGGCCAACTATCGGTTCTGAGCCACAGACCTGATCCTTAAAAAGAGCCACGTGCCATGCTCAGTGGAGACTCCCATCCATACACTCCACAGTGGATACCTCCAAGAGCCCAAGTCACAGGTCCCTGCCATGATTAGCAAGTAGGAAGAGGTGGACGAGGAGGAGGAGGATGGGAGGGATGAGCAACTGAGGATCTGCATAGTGCATCTGCATAGTGATCCAGGACCTGTTTTTGAGTCCAGCCAGTCAAGCACAGATGAGCCCAACGCAGGGGAGGGAACCTCAGGTAAGTCTGTAGATAGATTTTTTCCATGGCAGGGTGCTAATCTACTCCCGCTGAGCGCGTGCACCGCCAACACAAGAAGCCAGGTGTGCACGTGAACCAGTGATGTCCTGACTGCAGTGGCTCTGTCCCGACATAACCTGCATCAACACAAGTTTGTAGCATAGACGTTGTCAGAGGAGGGATAGTCCTGACGTTAAGGGGCATGACTGGGAGTAAAGAGAACAGTTCTCAACTACTACAGAAATCTTGCTCAACTATATGCAAGTCACTTAAAGATGACCCTCAAAATATCTTAGGAAACACAGGACTTGTACCTTTTTGTTCCTTTAAGATGCATAAAGAGGACTTACGTTGGGGAGGTAAAAAAATGTTTTCTCTCTTTTGTACCTAAATTTCAGGAATGTCAACTCTGGTCTTTCCTGATTTTGTTGGAGGACTCCCTGGATGTCTGAAGATGTACGTTACTAGCTCTTGCACCTTTTATTGAAGGGGTTACATAGTGCTGAACATGATTTCCCTTATTCACATTGACTGCAAAACTGTGACCAGTGTCATGGCTTCTACCTCCAGTATTCCCAAGTATGTTCAAACATGTACAAATTTCCTAACGTACATGAGCGTTTAGTGAGTCTGTTCTTCTTCTCCAGATGTCACATGCAGCTACAAGTGCCTTATGTCGCTCTGTGAAGCTCCAGTGTGAACTGTACCCTTCACGACAGATCGCCATCTGTCTTGACCCTTACTGTGGCCTGGGGTTTGCACTATGGTGCCTCTGCAGGTACAGTATTTAAACCTTAGACTTGCCTGGGGCTTCCCGTTTTTTCGGTTTCCTGTCTGCCTGCTCTGTTTGCAGTCACTATTGTGGTACTTTTTACACCTGGTTATCTGGTAACTTTCCGAGACCCAAACTTACTTGTTTTGTATGAGAGAAGAAATGCTGTTTGTTAATAGGGTTACTTGGATTTCAGGTACAAGAAAGAGAGGATTTCAGTATTAGTTTCATCTAGATCAGTGATCTTCAACCTATTTATCATATCCAATCCTCAGTGTCTTACCTGGGCCGCAGGTTGAACACCACCGTGCCCTTTCCCCCAACCCCATCCCATAGATCCCTGTGCCCAGCACCTCTTGTTCAGAGACCCCTTCACAGAGTCGGACCAGGAGTGGGGTAGGGTGGCAGGGACCCCGGACCCGGCCATACAGCAGGGCAGCCCGGCCTGACGACAGCCCAGACCCCATAGGGAAGCCCCCGGATCCTCTGCAGAGCTGGCCCGGTGGCCCTGACCCCATTGTGCCAGGCAGCTGAGAACCCGGACCCTATGTGGCCTGGTGGCTTTTAGCACACAGCTGGGCTGCAGCTGTGTGCTAACTGGGCAGTATGCAGCCTAAGGGTTGAGAACCGCTGATTTAGATCAAATAAACCTCTCCAGAAGTCTCTCTTTGAGGCAGGGGGCCTAACTCGATACATGTACATAAAGCACCCAACATCAGATTGACTTTATACATAATAAACAGTGTAATTAGAAGTGAACAATTTAACATTCTCTAAAATGCAAGGGTAAGTGTTTGGTTCAGATAGTAAAATCAACACATCCAATACTGTTGTACAATCGCTCATGTCTCATTACCTCATTCATTTTAAATTGAGTTAAACTAATTATATTCAACCAAATACAAAGTAATCAGCCCTCTGCTGTGGAATGCTTTCACTTCTTAGATAGATACATAAATGGAATACAAGAGGTTTATTTAAACAAAGATCAAAAATTGAGACCATTGCAATAAGTCAGTTCCGCTACATTTTAGATGGGGAAAAAATAGCTGGGGGGAAGGAGAATAAATTTAATTTAAATCTTGAAAATATTTTACAGTTTCAGTAAGGAAAAAAAAGCATTGTTTCAAAATACAGTTAGATAAAATCAGACAATCTGTGTTCCTTACTGGTGTGCGTTTTTTAAAGGAAGGGGAGTTACATACATACATATGAGGTGCTTTCTGTCCAAACGTTACATAAGCCTTGCCATTACTGACTGCATACAGTGCGGGTGGTTCTCTCTGAATACAGCATCACAGAATTTTTTAATCTCTTTGGGGTACAGAGTTGATCCAGAAACAGAATGCAGAGGGGCTATTTAAAAAAACCCAAACCTGTTTGTAGTTCTGGCCATTGACAAGCCAAAAGTTTTTGAAGGGACAAGCTTGGCAGGGAACGTGGTCACCCACTGAATGCACACTGGAAAAGTTAGAACACGCCCAACAATACTCTTCTGAGCCTGTTTTTCAGCATGCCACTGAAAGGGTTGTTCCTTTGTTTCCTTAGCACTAGTTGATTTAAGACCATATTTACCAGTGTAACATCCCATAGACCTACATCTGTCATTTTGAAATTAACAAACTATATCAAAAAAATAAAGTTGGGACTAATTCAAACTATCTCTTGCTTTCCATTCCTAATTGCTAACTATTAACCAATTACTGAATTAAAATCTTTGCTATGAACATAGACTCTGTTCGTTAGAAGCTGACAGATCCTGGCACCTGCTGGGGAGAAGACGACAAAACTTTCAGTGAAACTTGACATTGAAAGGTGAATGGATCTACAGTCAATCAAAGATCCAGTAGACCCATTCAGAACCACTTAGTGCATTTTCTGGAAGATTGATTCTCTAACAACATTATACATTTGTCTAACAAATTTGTGAAAGGCAGTTGTATTTATGAGGAATAGGAACTACCGTGGGAACAGCAGTATCAAAATCTTCTGTGGGTAGGTAGTGACAAAACCCTTTTTGTAGTAGGTCAGCATTCGTATTTTATAACCTCAGTTCTTAGTACCCTGCCCTGTATCTCATCAGATAAAGATCTTTGACTTTTCTGTCATCTATTGAGATGGTATCTGTTAAGAGTGGGGTTAAATGTATTTGGTACATGCATCATCATGGGTACAAATAGGGCTGGTTGTAAAATCTTGACGAGTTCCTCAACCTCTAGGTCTCACATTCTGGATCCATCATGTGCTGTAATTATTTGTTAAACTATCAGAGATTTTTTTTGGTAATTGCCAAAACGCATGTTATATTTTTTTAACATACGCTGTCTAGCATATGTTAAACTGGTATTGCTTCCCTCATTAGTTTTTCAGCATCATGAAAATAAGTTCAAGTCCTCCTCAAAAAGACTCCTTGTTGTCTCATTCTGAAATACGTTTATCAGGCAGTGTTTACTGGCTACCTCTCGTTTTTTCAGTGAAGTTTGAAGTATTTCTTTATCTCTTGCCTTTTGTGCTATGATCAGAAAAATAGCTTGTGTATAACACTTTAATTTTTCTCATGTAGCTTGTGTGTATATGTAAAACCTTCCACTGAAGGCAAATTTAGCATGTTGGATTTTATTTTTCTCTTACACTGATATTAACAGTGAGGAAAATGACCAGTTCCCTGGTGGATTTAACCTGGGAGTAGACTCATTTCCAAGACTTTGAGGTGGTTTATACTCACAAGGGGAGAGGCTGGGATTGAGTCCCCTCGTGCCCCATATTCCTGCTTTGTGGACTGCCCACTGGCGGCTCCTGGAGAACAGCCTCCACCAGCTGCTACATCTCTCCTGTTCCTCTGCTCAGAAAGCAGGGTGGGAGATGGTTTATGCCTGCAATAGAAACTATTGAGAGGGAGCCCAGAGCCGATCTCTTGCTGAGGAGGAGGTGGGATGTGGACAACAGCAGAGCAGTGTGGCTGAGGCTGACCACCCAGCTGCGGGGTGACTCTTTGGGTGGCTTTAACTTGAAGTTTCTGTGAGAGGCCTGGGAAGATAGTGGAGGGCTCCATTTGAAAAAGGGTGAGGGACGATATGGGATCGTGCATTTGAGGGAGCAAAGTCCTCAAGGTGAGAGTCCACTTGTCCTCAGCCCTTCTGTATGATTTACTGAGGGGACGTATAATCTCCTTGAGGTTTAATCCCTCTTTACACTTTGAATCACTTTCTTTGGCTTTTGTAATCAGACTTCATTGTATTAGAGGACAGACTTCCCTTGGCTTTGACCCAGGCTGTCACTCTGCAAACCCCCGTGGTATGCCAGGATGCTTGCTTTTTATGGAGGGCTGACTGAATTTTAAACAGAAGCTCTGGGTACTTAGCTCTGCTCTTAGTCTGATTTATCTTGTTCTTTCCATGCCTCTCACTTTTGACATGCCTGTTCAGCATAGTTAAAGTGTATTTTATCTGTGTGTGTCTCTCTCTCTCTTTTGGGTGGCGGATAGTGTATATTCGGGACATCAGTCTATTTTGGTCCCTCCTCTTGAATTGGAGAGCAATGTGTCTTTGTGGTTGTCTGCTGTCAGTCAGTATAAAGTGCGGGTCACCTTCTGTTCTTACTCTGTCATGGAGATGTGCACCAAAGGCCTGGGAACACAGACTGATGTTCTTCGGGTAAGTGGACTTCATTTCCACCTCTACTGATATACAAGTTTCTCTCTCTCTAATGTTTTTAGTTTGTTTAGGTGATCAGCTGAAAAATGAGCTCCTTCATGGAATCTCTGAAACCTTTGATTGTGTTTTGCTTCTTGGCAAATGCTATAGTTGAAATTGCAGAAGTTGTCACTTGCTCACAAATTTTAGGGAAAAAAAATCACATTTTGGATTTGGTGTTTACATGCTTGATCTCAAGGTATTTTTATTTTTGAAATTTTAAGGAAAATACTCAGCAGGTTTAGTGAACTCGTTCTTTCTGAAAAATGAAAGGCAAAAAAAATCCTGCCATCCATTTGTGAATCCCTTCTTTTCCTGTCAGAATTCTCCACACCAAAACTTCTGAACCATTAAACTGCCCATTAGCTGTTGAAACACAAAGACCAGAATGAACTTAATAAATTGTCCTCTGACCCAGGACATAGCTCTGCATTTTGGAACTTGGCAAGAACAAAAGTTTACCAACTGAAGCCTGCAACTTCCCATCGGTTACAAGAAACTTGAGTTTTTGGTGCGATGCTACTTTTTTGAAGCTTCATGTATATCCCAAGCAGATTGATAACATTTGATATTTTGTCTGGTTTACAGGCCTCTTCCTTTTAGATTCATTGGGCAGCAATTTCTGCATCCAGTGTGCATATAAAAAATATGGCAGCTTGTACAACCTGGAGTGAGTTAGTTCATTTAAGGGCTTACTGCTTTTTAAAAACTCCTGTCCTGTTCCCACTTCTGAGGCTCCTGTGCCATGGAATAACACTGAACTCAAACTCAGCTGACAAAACCTCTTTTTGAGCAACCTGAGCTCAGTGATCTCAATTTTCAAATATGGAAGTTGGTGACAGTGAGTTAGCATATGAAAAATCAGGCAATAGAGCCCTACTGCCGTGTTATACCTCCCAAATTCCAAGATGCTGTCAGAATTTACCCTTAGTCAATCCTCACAGTCCTGAAAGTCCTTTTCCTTAGGCTAAATGTGCAAAAGCATCAGTTTGGGTGGACACACACAGCCTTGAAAATCAATCCAAATTTTTGTTGCAGTTTACACCAACAAATCAATTTGAGCAGTATCCCAAATAAATCACCCACTGCATTTCTGAGGGTTACCTGTTAGCAGAACTCGCCTTAATGCACTGGTTAGCTGTTTATAGTTGCATATTTTTTGCTTGGCAAGATCTCTCTGGAGGTTTTTAGTATACAATAAGAGATCTATTATTTTGTACTTTAAGGGAAGAATAAATGTTATCTCAATCTTTTTCTCTAAAGGTGGTAATTATACTGTAGTTCCCTGTTCATCTAGAGCCCCCCTTTTCCCTTCTATGTTTGAGGGGAAGATTTCTGTATTGAGACCCATAATTAGATTGAAAAGGAACTCAGGTATATTTCAGCAGCAGGAGAGCTCCCACTGAAGCAGTGATTTTACTACTCAGAGTGGCAGTTAGGGACTTTTCTTAAGCTGGAAACATGCAGAAGCAAAGACCCAGAAATGGGTATCTATTGTAGTTAATATCTTCAGAGGTTACTATCTTTGTTCATTCTTGTTTCTTACGCCAAAAAATCATTACTATTAACCTGGCCGACAATAGTAGACTTCCCTTTGCTAGGTAGTCTCATTGTGATACCTTTAAAAACGAAAAGGGGGCGAGGTTATTGATTAGATATTCCATTTTTAAGCATAAGTAGTATATTAGTAATATATATCACATTTCCTAGGTCCCTTCTCCAGCAGACACACTTTCCTGACATTTCTAAAGTCTGTCTATCCCTTAATCCAACTGCAGAAGTTGGAGTCTCCTGAAGTTGTTCATTTCTGTATTATGAGGTATTGTTTTCTCCCTGTCTTCTTTCAAACTCCTCTCCAACAGATGAAGGGAGTTAACCTGTCCTGTGTGCGAACATGTATGGTGGTGGCAGAAGAGAGACCAAGGATTGCACTAACACAGTCCTTCTCTAAATTATTCAAAGACCTGGGCCTCTCTGCACGTTCAGTGAGCACCACATTTGGCTGCAGAGTCAACGTAGCTATTTGCTTGCAGGTGAGATCGGATTATATTCCTTCCCTTCAACTAATGCACAGCAGAGAACTCAATTAGAAAAATCGCATGTAGCTGTGTCCTGAATATATTCTTTCTATTGAATTTTATCGGTGGGTTGTTCTAAGCCACGCTCTCCCTGCGTGCCTTCCTACTACTAAATCACTGAAATAAATTCTGAAGGGTTTTTTTTGCGTGGCTGGAATGGGGGACTTTGAGTATATGACAGTCTTGCCCTTCAGTAGTGATGGATGGCCAACTGAGTTAGCTTTTAATCAATGCAAAAAGGTATGCTATGACATAGTACTGTACATTCATAGCTGACAAAGATAAATATGCAAGTTGCTATGGCTGTGCATCATAAATATTCCAAGCAATATCATTATAGTTCTGTGGGATTGTGATTTAAACTTTGCATTTTGATACTGGCTTATGTACATATGGAGCAAATTGAAGAGTTCTTTAGATAAGAAATTCCATGTTAAAGAAACTGTCATGTTGATAAGTTCTTCGGAACAGAGTATTTGTTGCCTTTGAATGTGCCACACTGACTTTTTCCAGTAAGATGTATAATCAGAGACCTAACGGATCTGCCTTTAAAATGCACAGCCCAGCAATCATGCAGTGGGGAGGATGGCACAGAGTGGTGCCTTGTTCTGGTTGTTTGGTACTTGAGTTGCAGCTGCATTTTTTGGGCTAACTGAACCAGACGTAAATCTAGTTCTTTTAAACCACATAGAAATGGTGCTCCCTCTCCCCAGAAAGGGTAGTGCATGTTATTACAGAGCATCATGTGGCTCTGAAGGATTATAGGCTATTAAAGTGGCAGATACAACTACGTTAACTCTGTTCTAATAAAGGAAAGTTTCAGTGAATCTGTCAGGTGTTAAGCCCCCTTTCGCCAAAAATGTTCACAAATGCTTAACTTTACATACATGGGAATTCCCACTGATGTCAGTGGCACTACTCTCATGCATGATGTTAAGTGCATGTATAACTGTTTGGAGGTTTGGGGCCTTAAGTTGTAAGTTCTTTGCAGTCAGACAACGAATGTACATTGGAAGTCAGATAAGCAAAGACTGTGGTTCTATACAAGTTGTTACTACACCTTCCTAAAATGTCAGCTACAGGTTCTTTCTTTTTGGGCCTGCTACCACTAGAGGAAAGGCAGCCTATTTCCCTTGGGAGCATCTTTGAAAGGTATCACTCTAGATGGTTCCATGAGAAGAGAGAAATAATCCTTAGCAAAAGTTGTATGAATCTTAACCCTAAATACATACCCTTTTTAACTTGTTCAAAAGGGAAAGGGTTTTTTAAAAAAAACAGTTTGACACACATTTGTAGTCTGGTGATTTTCATAGCTGACAGCTTTTCAAACTTCTCTTTTCTTCTTCTCTCCTCACTGCATCTCTAACCTTATTTGCAGAGTCTCTTGTAATTCATCCTTGCGAATAGATATTATAACCGCAATGAATTTAGAAGTGCAACTTCATGTTACACACTTTGTATCCTGTCTAAATACATTTTCTTGGATAGGAACTAAGCAGATGACAACGTGCAGAAGAAACGATTTATCAATATAGTAGCAGCAATACCACATAAGGAGAGCACCTAATAATAATGCTGCATTTGAAGTTGTAGTGTTAAATCCCTCAGAGAGAACCAACAAGACTCCAGATCTTGGATTTTGTGCCAATAGTATTTCCTCTTAGCAGATTTCAGCTTCAGAATGGGCCATGCATGATCTCACTTATTCAGTGTCTGAGAACCGCAACCCTTTCGAATATGCTGTGCCAGATATAATTGCTCTTTAAAAGAGCTACATGGTCTTTTTTTTGCACAGATGAAGGAAGATTAGCTACAAGACCTAAATACAAAGGTAAAATAGGTGTAAATAAAGTAATTTAATAAATTTATTATATGGGAGAGTAAATAAGTTACCCACAAACACAGACACAAATGAGTGTTGTCTGAAAATTCCAGAGTAAGACTCAAGAGATGTACATGAAATGTGAGTGGGTAGAAGGCTTTAAGTGCCTAAATAAGGATTTAGAAGCCCAACTTTAGGCACTTTTTTTTTTTTTTTTTTTTTTGTCTTGGGCAGCATGGGAAAGATTAATTTGGGCCCATTGAGAGTTTCCCCTACAACTTAAAATGAAGGCACATCAGATATTAGGAAGCAAAATAGGGGAGGGAAGAGCCTCTGGAAATCCATACCCCTCACAGAGCCATCCTTTAGAGAGCCTTTACAAAGAGATCCGCTTGCTGCATTCACAAGTAGTGGGAGACTAAAGATTGTCTGATCCATGTTTTTTTTTTTTTCCAATGGAAGTGTCCATATTGTGGAAATGAACTCACCTCATAGCTTCTATACTACTCCACAAATGTAAAGAATTCCTGTTTCTAAACTAGTCTAAGAAAACTGTCAAGAACTGAGCCATACGGACAGTGAAAAGTTCACCAACATGCACTTTCTGACCACTGTCCACTTCTATTGAAAAGATTTTAAACCCCACAACCCAAAACATTCTCATTCTGCAATATTCAATTTAAGTACATGTCAGTGCTAGCCAAGCAAGGTATATTTGGGTCAGTTTAGTATGGAAATAATATATAACATCTTCCTATCTTAACAGACTGATTTAAAAGTCCCTTTTGAAGCCATAAATAGCATTAAGTACTTCTAAATGGGGACGGGGCTGGGGTTAAGGTACAGCAGTGAGCATGCAGGTTCAGTGCTTTGAGAGGTGTCTGCATGTTTCCAAGTAATGATTTAAAGAAAATCCATGTCAGTCCTTTCAAAAAATCTGAAATGGAAATTCCTTTGTTTTGTTCTAGGATACTGTAACTTTTTGTTCCTGTTCTATTGTGTGTATCTCATGTCTCCTGTGCCTCTTTGCTTGTATTTTTCTTTTCTCTGTTTCTCACACTTTGCTGGCCTCTGTCACTTCTGTTTGTGGTCCCTCTGTCAGCCAAACAGGCTGGGCAAGCTGGCTGAACAGGTATAGTGATGCATGTGTGTGCTTGTAACGTCCTAAAGTCCTTCTTTCTCAATGCATACAGTGTAAATGTAACTGCTTAAGGGAGTCGACTTGAAACTAATCAAATGAGTGTTTCATTTTAAAGAAATTTTATTTTGCTCACAGAGATCACTTGTAGCCGAAGTACAAGAATTGCTGTTTGTTAAGCAAGCAGAGATCACTGTATAGACACAGGGTTTTATAGGAAGTGTTTAATGGTTCATTCCCAGAGATGGAAATCACATTCTTAACTCGGCTCAAGAGCAGCATTGTAGTTACAGAAAACAACGCACAAGATTTTTTATCAGCATTGTCACAAAGCGCTAAGGCCTGTTGTTCTAAGAAAACTGCTGGTTCCCGTTCCAGCTCTGTGATCTTGAGCAGGTTACAGCTGTTGTCATCTTATGGGTCCTGGGCCATACAAGGGTGGGTTTAAACTGCAGTGGGGAAGTATGATTCCCAGCCTGGGGAGACAGACTCATGCCAGTTCTGCTTGAGCTAGCATGTCAAAAATAGCAGTGTGGACATTATGGGCTGCCTGAGTCCAAGCCTGCCTGCTGTATTACTAAGTCCGCAGCAGAGCTAGTGTGAGTGTGTGTACACAGGCTGGGAATCTCAACTCCCAGCTGCACTGTACACAGATCCCTAATGCCATGCTGTGTGTCCCTTTGTGGGGTGGAAGGCAGGGACACAGCTGTGGAGGTGTCTAATGGTCAGTTTATTGGAGCATAAACTTATAAACTGCTCCAAGTTTAAGCACTGTTGGAATTATATGGTGCCTTGCGTGGTTCATCCACTGAGACTCAGGTTCGCTTTTAGGTCTAGAAACCACTTATCTGAATTGCTTGTCAGGTGGCACTTTCTAACTCCAGCAAAGAAGTTGAGCACTCTGTCAACTTTCAGTAGCGAAGAAAAGACTTTATCGCCTGACTGGTTGTATACATTCATTGCCAAAGAGTTTTGTTCTTTCTAGGATCCTATCACTGGCTCTAGAAATTGAGTATAGGGAACGGGGCTATGCCTGCATAGAGTCGTCTTAGATACGTGAAGCATAGTACGTGATCCTGTTTTAAAAGAGTGTCTTGGTTTAATAAAATTCAATGCCTTCAAACGTTTCCATACATATATGAGCTACCTTTGCATTTATTTGCCAGTTGTATGAAAAACAAAAGCCGCATGATGGGAGTTGGTCATAGGAAAAGCTCTTGACTGTACTCGCAGTATACCGTAGACAACACTGTGTGTCGGTGAAAGACCGAGAGGAAGATATATGGAGTGATTTGAAAAACAGAGACAAGATTTTTCGGTTTATGTTAAAATTGTCCGTCCTCCTCCCCCCTTCCCGCCCTTTGTTCTTAGGGAACTGCAGGACCAGATCCAACAACAGTCTACGTAGACATGAGAGCACTTCGACACGACAGGTACGAGTGATAAAACGTAGCAATAGCCCCTGAAACGCTGCAGACAAGTCTGTTCATCCTCACTGCATTGCGCTTTATACTGAAAGGTGCTTGTCAGCGCCTGATCCCTCCGCCCCACAGCCCCTGCCCCCTGGAAGGCTCCCAACCTGCCCTTCCCGTCACTTGTCCTGCCCTCTTGCATCATCTCTAGTTTCTGCACACTAAAACAAATCTTAATGTTTCAATCACAGTCCAGATCTTATGGAACAGTATTTGTAGCCCTAACATCACCCAGCTCAGCATTTGAGCAAAGCGTCTTAGATTGCAATAATTTAATCTCCCCTTGTCTAGTTTATTTCTAGGGCACTGTCATACTATCATAGAGCCGGATATAGACTCACAAAGAGATGTCACAAAGAGTCTTATAGCACCTTATAAACTAACAGATTTGAGGGATCATGAGCTTTCATGATCCAGACTAACCCGGCTACCCCTCTGATGAAAGAGATGTCAGTCTGTTAAGACCCAATTTAGCCCGTGGGATAGAGAGATGAGTCTGATATCAGGCAATGGGAGTGGTGTCTTTTTGCCTCCAGATTGAATCTGGCCCCTGGAGTTCAGGGTGGGGGAAGGCTGTTTTCTTTATGCCCTTCTGTTGTTTCTCCTACTACCCCCAGCTGTTGGCCTCTTGGCATGTACATGCCCACTTACTGAAGGCCCAGTCAGTGCACGTTACACTACAATGTCATTTACTTCCATCCTGGATTGCCAGTTTGCTTGCTAAATTCTTCTTGACATTTAACTTGCACTGTCATTTATATCACCCCTGAATTTGGTCATGGGAGTTTCAGCAAAGGTGATGTTTCAGTTGTAGATGAAGTTTTCAGCTGGCCAGATCTATGGAGCCCATCACCCCTATAAGAAGCTGAGAGCTGCTGCTTTGTTTAGTTAGGTGAGGCTGGAGTGGTTGTAGCCAGTAGGTGCCAGTATCCTCGTTTGAGCAAAATGACATCAGTGGGATCTGACTGGCTTGGCATTTGGTGCCCGTGGCACTTTGGATTCTAGTTGAAACGGTTGCGAATACAGTTTCTGTAAATCTCTAGCATTGCCTTTGAAATGAGTTTTTGGTGTTTTGAGGCACTCCTGGAAGGCCAGGACAACATGGAGGCATTGTGGTCACCACTGAGTTCCCAAAGACAGCTGGGCCAGCTACCACAGCCAGTGAACACCATCATGGGCAACTGAGCGTAGGTGTTGACAGACAGCATAGGTCAAGAAAAGGAAAACAACATTATTAGAGAATAAATGTAAACCCACTTGCCCATTATTAAAATGTCGCTGAGACACCACAAATAAATCTTTACTGAGCAAAAGCATTTTCCATTTACCTTTCCAGGGTACGTTTGGTGGAGCGGGGTTCTCCACACAGTTTGCCGCTGATGGAGTCTGGAAAGGTAGGTGGATGGCTTTTGTTGTAAAGCTGTCTCATGAAGTGATTTTCCTGAATGTTCAGCTTCTTTACCTCATGAATTGCTTGGGCAGTTCAATATGTTTTTCTGAGTTGAGAGGTGAACTTCATGCCATAGAAATAAAGACCCCAGAAATTAAAAATTAATTGTTTTTTAGCCAAGTTAGAAGGCAAGCTTCAGGAGTTTAACCTTGGGCACAGTATAGCTACGCTTGTGTTACGGCTTTTATTGTAAACCCTTCCTCTCTTCTTTTCCCTCTTACATGTTCCAGCAAACATTGTTTTTGGCTAAAATATTCAGCACTTAATCTCAATCCTGAGGTAACTTTTTTTCTGGAAGTGGGAATATAATTGGCTCATCTGTTTTCTGCATGTGGCAAAATTCTGATTGGTATCCACCAATCTGGAAAGGACTGTTGGTTTGACCATGTGGGTGGGTATGAGCTACCCAGTGGTCCTTTTCAGTATAATGGATTAACTACAGATTAGAAATGTTTGCGTATGTTCTGATCAGTAATATGACCAAACAGCACAAATCACTGAACTGCTTTTGTTCAAACTTGGCTTGCTTTGTACATTTGATGAGATCTAAGAAACAAACCAAGTTTAAATAAATCAGTTCAATGATTTTAAAGTTAAAAGCATGGGATGGGGATTGAATCATACAATGAATGGATTTTTAATTGGACACCAGCCACTTTACCTCCATACCACTCTGGAGATCGGCCTTTATTAGCCTCCCTGCCCCAGGGCTGCACCGGCTGCTGGAGCAGCCCAGAATCAGGATAGTACAGTGCTCGCTTACAGCCACCTTAGTCTCTGCCCCAAAACGTTAGAGGCACAGCACAGGCTCTCGTCCCCTTATCTAGGGTTAAAGAAACCTCATGCACTTTCACAATCACGCTTTATAGAGAACAAGAGGAGCGAGAGAGCCTAGAATTAGTCTCTAGTCAAAGTATCCAACTACCGAGTCCCCCAAGAGAGGTGAGTTTAAAAAATGAACTAGCTTTAACGTTACGATATTTGTTCCCTGTTGCAGATTCTGCCTGGCGTAAGGGTTATTATAGCACACACTGAAACGAAGGGACCTCTCGGAGACTCACATTTGGGAGAGGTAAAGATTTGATGTCCATGTAGTCAGTCTACTTGTAATGACTTTATATGTATGTTAAAAATAAATGCCTGACTGATAGTGGGATAGAAACATCACTTTGTCAGTCCAAAGAGAGGAGTAAACCAGGAGAGCTGAAACTTTGTAACAAAACCAAGGAAAATGTCCACATGCCTAAACAGATTTCTGCATGCCCTATCTTATCCTCCATTCTGAATTCTGAGGTAATCCTTGCCTCTTACTGACCCGCATCTAATTAGCAGCCACGGGTGGTAAAATAAATGTCCCACCATTTCTTTAGCATTGCCTGCCCCGATCAATGCAGAGTATTGGCTTAATAGAGGTATTTTCTGATTTTTTACAAACAAACAAAGCACTGTGTGGTATTGCATACAGTGGGGCTCACTTAAATCGGCAGCCCTTTTTAATGGAAGACGCCTATTATAAGAAATTCTTTTCCTTGCACCAAACTCAAAGAGCCATTTAAGTGAGCTCTGCTGGCCTCTGAACTGTGATTTTCGTTGCATGCACTGAAGATGCTGTATTTCTACTACTTTTAATGTTATGTGCACTAAAGTTTATTCTCTTTAAAAGATCATTCTTTGCAGTTCTTGGGCACCACAATTATCAGTGTGACAGATTTCTCTTGCATCAGGAAATTCTTCTGTCTAATTATGGCAAAATAACTGTGTGTGTCCATAATGCCATGGGTCCCTCCTGTTATGTTTTATGTCCTAGATTTGGGTGAGTAGTCCACACAATGCTACTGGTTATTACACAGTCTATGGAGAAGAGGCACTGCACGCTGATCACTTCAGCGCTCGTCTGAGTTTTGGAGATACACAGACAATATGGGCACGGACTGGGTACCTGGGCTTCCTGCGCAGAACAGAACTTACTGACGCCAGTGGAGGTGAGCTAGGAAAACAGGTCTTGGTAGCGTCATCTGACATGCAGGGGCATTTGTTCCTAACACCTTAGGTAGCTAAGCAAGCAGAGAGTAAATCTGTATTATGATAGCACCTAGGAGCATGGACCAGGCCCCATTGTGCTAGGGGCTGTACAAACACAACGCAAGAAGACAGGCCCTGCCCCAGGAAGCTTACAATCGAAGTATAAGACCAAGACACAGCATAAGATGGGTACAGACGGATGGGCAAATAGAAGGAAATGATGAGATAGTGTTGGCTAACTCGACAAGACAGACAGAGGGTGATGGAAGGGGTAGAACACCTGAAGAGAGAACGATGCGGTGGCAAGAAGGGTCATGTTAATTCAACGGGATTCTTCCCGCCCCGGTGGGTTTCCTTAGGAGGGGATCAGCTACGTGGAAAGAAAAGGGAAGAGACAGGATGAGTGGGACAGCGCAGGGGAGATGAGTGAACATGGGCAGCGTGTAGCATAGGCAGGAGATGGCTCTGCCTCCTCAAACAGTCCTGCGTGGCTCCACCCATGTTCTGTCCCAAGGCACCCTCCTGCTCACCAGCCACTAGCTGGCCCCACTCCAGGCAGGCTGCTCGTCTTCTGGGAAACCTGCTGAAGCTAGGGTGACCGACCTGCAGCCAGGACTTGGGGTGGCTGGGGCCGCCCTGTGCTGGGGAGGGGCCCTGATGGTGGGGCCGCCCGCCCGGCGCTCCAGAGCTGAAAGGGGGCCAGGCGCCACCCAGCGCTCTAGAATTGGGTGAGGGGTCACATGCTGCCTGGGGCTGGGGGGAGCCTTCTGGTCTTCAGCAGGGGAAGGAGGGGCAGGGCCTCAGGCAGGAGGGGCAGGCAGGGTTAGGAGCTAGCCTCCCCAAACCTGTGGTTCACCCACCACCCATGGGAGTGAAGCTGAGGGGGAGAGGGAGAGTGAAGCAGTCAGTCAGTCAGCACAGGGCAGAGAAAGTCAGAGAACTGTAAATTGTCTGTAGATAATTAAGGCCCTTATCCTGCAAGATGCTGATTGACTTCAGTGAGAAATAAGAAATGCTCAATTTCCCAGGAATTTGGGCCGTTAATGTGCACATGTTCATTGAATGTAATGATTCTCAGTAATCGGACAAAATAGGTAATGCATTGCCCAACATACTGTTTAACAATGTGACCATCTTCCTTTTTATTTTGGAATTGAAATTGGGAGACTAATAGCACTGGCATATCCCATGGGTATCACATGTGCTACCCCAGTCAGCTCTGCCAGCCACTGCATTCTTCACCTGCGGATAATTCACGTTCCAGTCCTCATCCTGAGATTTCTACTTATACCAAATTATCTGGTGCTTCTGGAACATGCACAAGTGGGAACATTTTCCCTATTCTCCACAGGTGAAAGCCTACAACACTAACCCCACTGTAGCTGGTCCAGTATAGAAAAGTGTGTGAATCTGATAAGTCTCATTCAACATCTGTCACGCTGTCTGGAGTGGCTCATAACCATGAGGTCCTGGCTCAGGGCAGACTGTCAGGAACAAGGGCAGACATCCTAAACTAGTGGTATATGTTCTAGAATTAGATTTCACCAAGCCAATAACAAGTGTGAACTGCTGGATCACTATACCAGTCTCACTATGAAGTTGCAGTCAGTCCCCATAGCCTCTCCAGCCTATCTTGCCACCCAGACAAAAATCACACCACGTTAGGTTTCTCCCAGTCCTAAGAGACCAGTCATCCACCCCACATCAATTGGTATTCCAGACCTTACACCAAAGACAACCCTGGCAGCCAATTCTATAGTAAACTATAGGCTTATTAGCTAAAAACAGGAAATGAGTTATTGAAAGATTAAAGCAAGTAAAATATATTAACAGGTGAGTCACAGTTTGTAACTCCAAACAGTGGCAGAGATGTAATAAATTGCCAGTCTCCCAAAACTTATTTCAAGGTATTCAGAATAACTCTGGAGATCTCCACTTTGCATCTAGTACATTTCCCTGTCCAAGATAGTCCAGATATTAAGGGTCTTTCCTTGAATCTATATTTGTAGTAACTCCACACAGAAAGCAAGCTGACAGTGTCTCTACCCAGGTGGGTTTTTCCTTTGTTGAGGATGGGTGAGAAATGCTACTTGCTTTGAAATTAGCATTTTGTGTTAAAGTCCTTAAGTCCTCCATTAGCATAGCTCAAGATTTCTTTGCTCAATAATTTAGTTACAATGGTATTTACCATTTAAGGGTTCTCTATTACATTCTGACAGGAACAGATAAGTAAAAACAATACCAGTAACATTCCACTAGTTTTTATGTAGGTTAAACATCTGAATACACACTTTTATATATTTAACACTCAGATCTATACCAAGGTAGGCAAACTTTAAGGCCCACGGACCACATCAGGGTGCAAAACTGTATGGAGGGCTGGGTAGGGAAGGTTATGCCTCTCCAAACAGCCTGGCCTGTGCCCCCATCTGCCTCCTCCCACTTCCTGCCCCCTGACTACCTCCTTCAGAAACTCCAACCCATCCAAACCTCCTGCTCCTTGTCCCCGATTGTCCCCTCCCAGGACCCCCCACCCCAAACTGCCCAGCCCCAGGGCCCAACTCCCTATCTGACCCCCCCCCGACCCTGTTTTCTGTCCCCTGACCGCGCCCCCACCGAACCTCCTCCCTATCCCACCTCCCCTTCTCCTTGTCCCCTGACTGCCCCCAGAACCCTCTGCCCCATATCTACCCCCGCCGCTGCCTCCACCCCCTTACCATGCCACTCAGAGTGGCAGGACTGGAAGCCACACCGCCCACATGGAGCCAACCATGCTGACTGCGTGGCGGCATGGCTGCGGGGCAGGGGAGACAGTTGGGGAGGAGCTGGGGAAGTCTCCCCGGCCAGGAGCTCAAGGGCCAGGCATGACGGTCCTGTGGGCCGGATGTGGCCCATGGGCCATAGTTTGCCCACCACTGATCTATACTAACACACAAGTGAATTGATCTGAATACCCTGACCTGATCTGGTCAACCTGGCAATGATCTGACCTGGTCTGCCAGGGCACCCCTTTTATCAGTGGGTAGCTCTCTACAGTTCAGCAGATGTCCTCTTGAGTCACTAAGAGGAGCACTGAGCATGCTCAGCCATTTGGGAGAACTATCTATTACGTGCTGTTCTCTGCATAGGAAATGGGCCGTGAAAATGTTAGGCCAGCTGATTAATGTACATGCATGTGAATTTGAGACTTTCTATTCTTCATTCATTGATATGCTGAATGTCTTCACTGTTTCCAGAGAGGCACGATGCCCTGTATGTGGTAGGCTCCTTGGATGAAACACTGGAGCTGAGAGGAATGAGGTATCATCCCATTGATATTGAGACCTCTGTGATCAGAGCGCACAAAAGTATTGCCGAATGGTAAGAGGTTCAGAGCTATGTGCGTTTGCGATTAAGACGTATTTTTGAGTCCTTTTCTTTTTTTAAAGCATCAAAGCCCAGGTTTTGCAGCTGAGAATGCTCCATGGGCAACTTGCCAGAAGCCCTCTCACCCACCTTATTTGCTTATACTTTTGTCTGACAGAAATAAAAAGAAAATAAATTGCTTGTTAGATCGGTTAGCTAGGAGTAAAAACAAAAATGTAGGGCTGGAAGGGACCTCGAGACGTCATCAGGTCCAGCCCCCTGTGCTGGGGCAGGACCAAGTAAACCTAGACCATCCCTGGCAGGTGTTACTCCGACCGTTTTTAATTACCCTTAGAGTGAGAGAGTTTTCCATAATCTCTAACCTAAATTTCCCTTGCTGCGGATTCAGCCCATTATTTCTTGAACTACCTTCAGTGGACATGGATGAAATAATTGATCACTGTTCTCTATATACTGTCCTCTATATAACAGCTCGTAACGTATTTGAAGACTGTTATCAGGCCCCTGCCCTCCTCCTCAGCCCCATCGTCTTTTCTCTAGACCAGGGGTTGGCAACCTTTCAGAAGTGGTGTGCCGAGTCTTCATCTGTTCACTCTAATTTAAGGTTTCGCCTGCCAGTAATACATTTTAATGTTTTTAGAAGGTCTCTTTCTAAAGTCTGTAATATAGAACTAAACTATTGCTGTATGTAAAGTAAATAAGGTTTTTAAAATGTTTAAGAAGCTTCATTTAAAATTAAATTAAAATGCAGAGGCCCCCACACCGGTGACTAGGACCCGGGCAGTGTGAGTGTCACTGAAAATCAGCTCGCGTGCCGCCTTCAGCACACATGACATAGGTTGCCTATCCCTGCTCTAGACTAACCGTGCCTTTTTTTAACCTTTCCTCTAAGCCTTTTATCATTTTTATTGTTCTCTTCTGGACTCTTCCCAATTTCTCCACATCTTTCCTTAACATGGCACCCAGAATTGGACAAACTACTCCACCTGAGACCTCACCACTGCAGAGTAGATCAGGACAATTACCTCTTGTGTCTTACATATGACACTCCTGTTAATACTCCCCAGAATCGTATTAGCCTTTTTTGCATCTGTATCATATTACTGAGTCCTATTCAATTTGTGATTCACTGTAACTACCGGATCCTTTTCAGTAGTACTACCGCCTAGCCAGGTACTTCCCATTTTGTAGATGTGCATTTGATTTTTCCTTCTTAAGTGAAGTGCTTTCCACCTGCTTTTACTGAATTCCATTTTGTTGATTTCAGGCCAGTTCTCCAATTTGTCAAGGTCATTTAGAATTCTAGTCCTGTCCTCCAAAGTGCGTGCAATGCCTCCTATCTTGGTATAAGCTGAAAATTTTATAAGCGTACTCTCCACTCCTATTATTCAAGTCATTCATGACGCAGAACTGATACCCATGGGACCCCAATGTATACAACGTCCCAGTTTGACAGCGAACCCTTGATAACTACGCATTGAGTACAGTCTTTCAACCAGTTGTGTATCTGCTTGATTTCATCTAGACCATATTTCCCTAGTTTGCTGGTGAGAAGGTCATGTGGGATTGTGTCAAAAAGCCTTTCTAAAATCAAGATGTATCACATCTACTGCTTCCCCCTGTCCACTAGGTCCATAATCCAAGGAAATTAGATTGGTTTGACATGATTTGTTTTTGACAAATCCATTCTGGCTATCCCTGATAATCCCATTATCCTCCAGGACCTACGAACTGATTGCTTAATAATGTGTTCCAGTAACTTTCTAGGTTTTGAAGTTAGGCTGACTGGTCTATAATTCCTTGGGTTCTCTCTGTTCCCCCTTTTAAAGAGAAGTACTGTGTTAGCCCTTCTCCAGTGTTCTAGGACCTCCAGGAGTTCTCAAAGATAATTAACGGTTCTGAGATTGCTTCAGCCTTGAATGTATCTCACTTACCTAAAATTCTTTAATCTGTTCTTTCCGTTTTGGCTTGTGTTTCTTTCCCCTTGTTAATAATAATTGTGTTAAGTATCTGGTCACCATTAACATTATCAGTGAAAACTGAAGCAAAATAGGTGTTTAAGACCTCAGCTTTCTTAATGTCAACAGTTATTGGCTCTCCTTCCCTGCTAAGTAGAGGATCTATACTTTCCTTTATCTTTTTTGCTCCGAAGGTTTTTCAAGAACGTCGTCTTACTGCCTTCTATGTCCCTGGCTAGGTGTAATTCATTTCAGAACTTACCTTTTTGGATTTTATCCCTACATGTTGATGCTGTTCTTTTGTACTCGTCCTTAGTGATTAGTCCAAGTTTCCACTTTTTGTAGGATTCCATTTTGATTTTCAGGTCACTAAAGAGCTCCGGGTGGAGCCATAGAATATGTCTACACAGCAAAGCAAAACCCGCAGCTGGCTCATGCCGGCCAACTCTGGTTGCTGGGCTATTTCATTGTTGTGTAGACTTGCAGGCTTGGGCTGGAGACCCGAGTTCTTGGCCCCTCCCGCCTCACAGCGTCCTAGACCCTGGCTCCAGTCTGAGCCCAGAAGTCTTCACAGCAATAAAACAGCCTCTACAAGCCCGGGCTGACTGGCCTGGGGCTCTAGATTGCTATGTAAACATACCCATATTGGCTGTTACTATTCTTCCTTTTTTCCTTTGCATTGGAATAGTTTACAGTTGTACCTTTTCATATGGTTTCCTAGAGAAACTGCCAGCTCTCCTGAACTCAGATTTCTTCCCACGGGACCTTACCTACCAGTTCTCTTGAGTTTATTCAAGTCTGCTTTATTTTCAAGCCCATTGTTGTTGTTCTGCTGCTCTCACTATTTCCTTTCTTTTTCTTAGAATCACGAACTCTGTCCTTTCTTGATCACTTTCATATTGCTTTCCACCTTCAGATTCACTACCAATTCCTCCCGGTTTATCAGAATCTTCTGATCATTTTGTATCATCTGTGAATTTTGCCACCTCACTGTTTACCTATTTTCCAGATCATTTATGAATATGTTGAACAGCACTGGTCCACATACAGACTCCTGGGGACCTCACTATTTGCCTCTCTTCATTCAGAAAACTGACCATTTATTCCTTCTCTCTTTCTAATCTTTTGACCAGTTACTGATCCAAGAAAGGATCTTCCCTCTTATCCACGACAGCTTACTTTGCTTAAGAGACTTTGGTGAGGGACCTTATCAAAGACTTTCTGAAAATCTAAATACACTATATCCACTGGATCCCCCTTGTCCACATGCTTGTTGACCCCATCAAAGAATTCTAGTAGATTGGTGAGGCACGAGTTCCCTTTACAGAAATCATGTTGACTCTTTCCCCAACAAATCATGTTCATCTATCTGTCCCATAATTCTGTTCTTTACTGTAGTTTCAACCAGTTTGCCTTGTACTGAAGTGAGGCTCCTGTATTTGCCGGGATCGCCTCTGGAGCTTTTTAAAAATATTGGTGTCATATTAGCTATCCTCCAGCCATCTGATATAAAAGCTGATTTAAATGGTAGGTTACATATCACAGTTAGTAGTTCTGCAATTTCACATTGGAGTTTGTTCAGAACTCTTGGGTAAATACCATCTGGTCCTGGTGACTTATTATTGTTTAGTTTCAGTTTGTTCCAAAACTTTCTCATTCCAGGTAGTTCCTCAAATTTGTCACCTAAACCAAATGGCTCAGGTTTTGGAATCTCCCTCACATTCTCAGCCGTGAAAACTGATGCAAAGAATTCATTTAGTCTCTCCGCAATGGCCTTATTGTTCTTGAGTGCTCCCCTAGCATCTCAATCATCCAGTGTCCCCACTGGTTGCTTAGAAGGCTTCCTGCTTCTGATGTACTTAAAAAAAAAAAATATTGCTATTACTTTTTGATTCTTTAGCTAGCTTTTCTTCAAATTGTTTTTTGGCCTTCCTAGTTATATTTTTACACTTCATTTGCCAGAGTTTATTCTCCTTTCTATTTTCCTCACTAGGATTTAACTTCCCCTTTTTAAAGGATGCCTTTTGCCTTTCACTGCTTCTTTTACTTTGTTGTTTAGCCACAGGGGCACTTTTTTGGTTCTATTACTATGTTTTAATTTGGGGCATACGTTTAAATTGAGCCTCTATTGTGGTGTCTTTTAAAAGTTTCCCTACAGCTTTCAGGGATTTCCCTACAGCTTGGCGCTGTACTTTTAAATTTCTGTTTAACTAACCTCCTCATTTTTGTGTAGTTCCCCTTTCTGAAATGAAATGCTACCATGTTGGGCTGCTTTAGTGTCATCTTCCGCACAGAGATGTTACATTTAATTATGTTATGGTCACTATTACCAAGCAGTCCAATTATATTCACTCTTGGACCAGATCCTGTGCTCCACTTAGGGCTAAATCAAGAATTGCCTCTCCTCTTGAGTATTCCAGGACTAGCTGCTCCAAGAATCAGTCATTTAAGGTGTCAGAAATTGTATCTCTGCATCCCGTCCTGAGGTGACATGTACCCAGTCAATATGGGGATAGTTGAAATCCCCCGTTGAGTTTTTTGTTCTTATCGCCTCCCTCATATCCCTGAGCATTTCACAGTCCCTATCACCCTCCTGATCAGATGGTCGGCAGTGTATCCTTACTGCTCTACTGTTGTATCAGAGGGGTAGCCGTGTTAGTCTGGATCTGCAAAAGCGACAAAGAGTCTTGTAGCACCTGATAGACTAACAGACCTTAGGGATCATGAGCTTTCGTGGGCTAAGACCCACTTCATCAGATGAATGTTGTGGAAATCTATTCTTATTATTCAAGCACGGAATTACTATCGAGAGATAGATTCTGTGGGACAGTTTGGTTCATTTAGCATTTTTACTTTCTGCTTTTTCACAATAGTATCACTCCCCCACCACTCTAATCTAGTCTGTACTTCCAGTATATGTTGTATCTTGAGACTTCTCCCACCAAGTCTCTGTGATACCAGTTAAGTCATAATTTAGTTGATGTACTAATACTTTCTTCCTGTTTGTTCCCCATTCTCCTTGCATTTGTGTATAAACGTCTAAAATGTTGAGAAGGTTCCCTCACTGATTTCCCTCTTGTTGTTCCTGTGACCCTATTGTAATTTTCCATGGCCCCAACTTCTGACCCTCTGTTAACATTGCCTTTTTTTCTGGTTAGTGGAACAGCAAACTTTAAGTGGCTTTCTGTATGGGCTGGTCCTCCATAACTAACATATATTATATTGTAGCTAGTGGAAAGGCGGTCTAAGTACTTTGTGCTACACTTATCTTTGAGCTGTGCCATATGTGTTGCACCTTCTGCATAACAAGAGCATAAATTTCACTTAGTTAAATAATCGGTTAAGAAAATAACCTTTTTAAAGTTGTATCCAAGTAGAAACTTTGAGAATTGCTTGTATCCCACCTTCTCGCGGCAGTGCTTTGATGTTTCCAGTGTAGACATACCCTTAGATATACTTGGATGTTCATAGGAGAAAAAAGATATACTTTGATATTTATGTTGTTGGATGATGATAAAACCTAATCAGCAGGTGCCAGAGTCAGATTTTGTTCAACGATAACTTCCACGTCTGTCTCTTACATACTTAGTTTTATATCAGCAGTTTATTTACATTTATTGTATTGTTTATCTCAGGTATTTCCGCAGGGGTGTGTGTGTTTGTTGTTTTCCCAGTTAGTCTTTATTTCTGAGAACCTTTTTCTTTGGTGGCTATTTATACTAGTTTATTACACACACACACACACACACACACACACACAATTAATGCTTGTTTTATACCAACAGTGCTGTGTTTACATGGACCAACTTGCTGGTGGTGGTTGTGGAATTAGAAGGCTCAGAACAGGAAGCATTGGACTTGGTGGCGCTGGTAACAAACGTGGTTCTGGAAGAACATTATCTCATAGTTGGTGTTGTTGTCATTGTGGACCCGGGAGTTATTCCCATCAATTCTCGTGGTGAAAAGCAGCGAATGCACTTGAGGGATGGATTTTTAGCTGATCAATTGGATCCTATTTATGTCGCTTACAACATGTGAAAATGCAAAACCACACTGACGCTGAAGCACCAAAATCTGAAGGCATCCTGAATAGGATCTCAATCAGTTGGCTGCAGTTTTTGGGAAAAAAGGAGGTGCCAGTCTTCATGGAACTTCTCTTACACAGCATTGTCTTTCATAAATCCATTTCCAACTCCTCAGTTAGGACACAGAAATTACTGGAATTCTTGAAGGAAATTTGTTAAACTGTCAAGGAACATATTTTTTTTACAATACTTATGAATGTCAGTATCTTAATGCACTGCATAATGGGACATAAAAACAGGGGTGGGGAGAAAACACCAGCTGAAGACAACTCTTGGGAAAAGTGAGGAAAGTTGTAGCTAGCCATCCTCCATTTTTTCCTCCCCATTCTGGTCATTTTGGTTTGATGTATGGTAACTGCATAGGCACATAACTTTCACAATTTATCTTATCTCCACCTTGTCCTCTACTGTACTGCATGGTTTTTGTACATGTCTGAGGTTAAAAATGCAGAGCCATTTTTTATTCAATGACTCAGCAAATTCAGATCAAACCAACTCATTCCAATCCTGGATTCTGTGTTTCAAACTATACTATTGTTCAGCCTTTTAGTACCAAACAAAACTGAATACTGCTTCTTTAACAAGGTTACTCATAGTGCCATACTGGATTCTGTAGCATTATAAACTCTTGTAGAAAGATAAATTAGTATCTGATTTTAAACTACTTGATATACACGAGACTTGCTTACTTTCTTATTTTCATAATTTCATAATACTTAAACAGTAAATTTGCTTGATTTCATAGTGCTAAGCTGTTAATTATTGCCCTGCATAATACCAACTTTTGAACAATTCTTTTCATTCCAAAGTCAAAAGAATCAGAATCATTAGTGTAAATGCCTGAAAGCATGATCTTCCAATACATTATTCACCAAGTATCTGAACTAAAATACTGAACTGAATTCAAAGTTATGCGATAATGATTTCTCACCATGGAACACATCTGATATTAAAGAGAGCTGGATCTGCCAGGGTGTAAACTTTCATCTTTTAGTTGTGCGTAGACAAACCTTTTTTGTTCAAACTAAAATATCCAGTTGGTCGAGTCCAACTTGATCAATCAAGCTCTTGACATTTCTGCCAGATCTAATATTACAGTGAACTTAATTCTGAAAGAGAATGTAAAATCATTCAGCTGCTTCCAGTGTCTGAAGAGAGGCACGACTTTAGCAAATAATTATTTTTATATAGCTAATAAAGACTAAGTGGCTATGTGATTTTTTTAAAATAATGCATGAGTTTGGTGAAACAGGTTTTTCTAAAAGGCAAGATGCCTGGATCAGTGCCTAAGAAATCTGGATATCAGTTCCCCAACATAGGGACACCAAATAACTCTTCTTGGTGAGCAAACTAGAAAATCTTCCCAAAAAAGGCTGTCGCATACAGTAGTTCTCTTTTCCCTCATGGTGTTTGTGGTATACTATACAGATACATACCTTGGAACTCTAATTTGACTCTGTTGTAACTATGTACAGAATTGTGTAACTTATTGTTTGAATTAAATGCAGCTGTCCTAGCCATGGACTAATGGACATCCTTGTAGTAAAACAGCGGGCAAGAGGAAAGAACTACTTAACCCCAGTTTTAATGTTGTAGTTTTTTAGCAAATAAAACATTGTAAGATTTTTGTATTGCTATATTGGTGACAGTGAGATAAGTTGCCTTGTAAAGTAAGATTTAAAAAAGCACATTAAACATTTGAAAAGGACTATTGGAAATTTGATTTGCCAAATGTTAGAAGTTGTCATATCTTAACACCCCAAAAAAAGTGTTCTATTTTTTTATATAGGAAGTCCCTATAAAGCGGTTTTGTGTCCACATTTAGGTGCTAAATACTTCTCTCAGTTGTAAGGTTTGTAAAACTTCTCTTGTGAATTTCTTTAAAGCTGCTTAAAACAGGACTGACTTAGACTTTAATTGTGTGTCCATCCCCACCATTTAAGACACAATCGCTGCAGTGGGCAGCAGCTATCAGAGTAGCTCTCTCCCTCTACTTGAGTGCTGCAGGAGGAGGAAGAAAACCAGCCATTGCCAGCCGGGTCCCACGCTGGCACTCCCTGCTCTTGAGCAGGCAGAGGAGCAAGTTCCTGAGACACTCTCCCAACTCGTTAGACCAGAGCTTGAGTGAGAAGTCTGGCTGCTGCTGTCAGGCCTGAGGGAAGGTTTCCATTCTGAGAAGTAAACTGGATTTGGAGAGAAGCTAGGAACACCGGATGAGCTACAAAGCCTCTCCCTGTGGCGGGCAAGCTGGGAAATGGGAGGGGGATGGGTAGAGGCCAGAATCTCTTGAGACCAAAGTGTGCTGAAACCTGTGGTGAGAATCTTGTGGGAAAGAAGTCATCTTGTCGTGGGGTCTGAAGTATTTTGTTTCAAGGGAAGAGTGTCGCCTACTTAAATCAATACCACCACTTCTTATGGCGCTTTCTTACAGGCCTTCCATGCAAGCAGTGTCCCGACCCAACCTTGTGTATCCTCGCTATCAGGGTGTTCTGGTACCACTTGCTATCGGGATGTGTTTGCGTGAGTACTCTGACTGGCACTTCTTAGGAATGTGTATTTCTGCAATATCAGCCCTGCTCTAGCCAGCTTCTGTGAGCAGGATTTCATACAAGGGCTTATGTCTCAGGCTCTCTTCCTACTGCAGTGGGTTATTGCTTGTATAAAGTGGCATGAGGAACAGAACTTGAAATAAAGACCCTGTGGTTTGGTGTTCACCCCACATTGCCCTAAAGGAGTTAATGTAGGCTAAAAAGGGGTAAATTAACAAGACAGGCCACAGCTGAGAGGAATCAGGTGGCTTAAGTAACCTCCTGACTGAATGAGGGAGCCCAGCTGAAGAGGAACCAGTGTGGCTGAATTTATAATGCCAGCAAAGATGGCTGCCGGGACATGGGCAGTCAGAGGTTGTGAGGGAGGGGAGCACCAGAAGGTAAGGAAGGGGCTCAGGGAAAGGCAATGAGGGAACAGATCTTGGCTGCCAACTAGATGATCTCTGAGCTGGAACCTGGCTTAGAGGGTGGACCCTGGTTCCCCGGCCAGCCACTGAGGAAGTGGAAAACTGCCTGAGACTGTTTGTTAGAAGAAACTTTGATACCCCAGAAGAGTGAAATGCGCGCAGTGACCTGGCCAGAGGGCCAAGGCACAAGGAAGGAGCACTCGGAATCGCAGAGGCTGAGAGCAGTTGTGGGGGATGCAGCAAGCAGAAGGGGGCCCCAGACCTGGAAGGAGCTAATCCTCTTAAAATCCCTCTTAACTCCAGGGGAATTGAACTTGTTCAATCAGACTTCATCGGGAGAGGATTCTGTTCAGGGTACTTCCTGGTCTTGAATTGAAATGAGATGGAGAAATGCTGTTCTTCCTCCGCTCGAGTGGTTCAGAATGGTAACTCTAGCAGCAATAATGCCCTTTCTGAACCTGGAAGATTGGTTTGTCTCCCTCAACCCACAGGACACTTATTTTCATATTGCCGCATATCCCTTGTAGAGATGTTGCTTACGTTTTGGGGCGGGCACCTACATCCTACCCTTGTCTCTCCAGTGCCCCACGGATCCTCTCGGCCATGGTATCTCATCTTTGCCAAATGAGAATAATCATCTTTCCTTCCCTGAATGAATGGTTCCTGAAAGGTCCCTCATTCCTTAATATACAGGCAACGACTAGCATGGCCTTCTCTCTGTTCCGCTCACTGGACCTCTGCCTCAGTGCAGAACAGTATACTCACACCATTCAATTAATAGATTTCATCCAGGCCACAGTGGGCTTCTCCACCACGGAGCACAGTTTCCCCAGGACATAGGTCACTATGTCCAGCCTCATCTCAATAATGCAACAGAGGGTGGACAGTGGCAAATATGTCCCACAGCAAGGGCCTGCCTGCAACTTCTGGACCATGCAGCAGCCAATAAGTTTGTGACACACTTCGCAAGACAGTGTCTTCAAGGTTGGCTGAGAACCATCGACACCCAAGCACAATCTATACAAGTGATTGTCCATATCTTGGAGTGTCCTCGATTCTCTACACTGATGGAAGGATCCACAAAGGTATGCAGGGGAGTTTCATTCTTGCAGCTGCCTCCGACAGGGACTCTCACAACAGATGCCTCCCTGGTAGGCTGGGGGTGCACACTTCCAAAACCTCACAGCTCAAGCCAAGTATCAAGAGGTGATACTTCATATCAACATGTTAGAACTCAGAGTGGCTTTATGCTTTCCAGCACTTGCTTCCTCATATCAGGGGCCAATGCAGTCAGAATAATGCTGGATAACAGAGCAGCGTGATCCCACCAAATCAGTACACTATGGAACTGGGTGTGTATTACATTTCATCACAACAGTTTATCTACCAGGACTGCAGAACTCAAACTCCCTCAGCAGGCTTTTCACCATCAACCAGAAGTGTGAGGTGAATGTGAGGTCATCCACAGATAGTTCTTTCCAACACCATCCATATGAGGTACACCACATGTTGAGAGGCATGTGTAGGATCCATGGATCTTGAAAGGTGTGTTGTAGAGTGTTGATCATCGTAGCAGTGGAGATGTCTCTGCAGGTTTTGCATCTGGTGCCCCTTTGAATTGGGAGCTTGCCTCTGATGATAAGCTTGGAGAGGTTGGTGGGTTCTTTGAAGGCCAGGAGAGTGGGCTCAGGAAAGATCTTTCAGGATGGATCCCCATCGAATATGGGTTGTAGTTGTTTGATGATGTCCCAGAGGGGTTCCATTGTGAGGGTGGTGGGTGACAACAAGGAGTGTGTGATTTGAGGGGGTTTTATTTCTGTATTGGAAACAGGTTCTCTTGTGGTATTTGGGTATCTGGTAAGCTTGACATCTGTATAATCTGTTTAATGATCTAAAATCCTCTTTCTCTGAAATGCTTTGGTTCTAAATAAACAATTGAATTGCTTTAAGAAGGCTGGCTGGTCACTGCTGGTCAAAGCTCCCAGAGGGAACAGAACTGCAGGGCTGAACCTAAGTCCGACTCCTGGAGGTAATCACAGCACTGGGGCACTGCAGCCCAAGGCCTGGACTAAGAGTTGGAGAATATCCAGATTCCACCTGGAGAGAGGTGACAACTCGAGGCCTTGGACCTGAGGCTCAGAGAGAGACCAGCAAGGCAAAGGTGTTGTTATCCCAGAAACTGTCAATATGATTTTGATTGTGGACTTTAGTAAACACTTAGTGCCAATAATCGTTTGTTACAATACAGTATTCAATTTATTAGTAAAATGATCAAACAAATACACAATCGTTTGTTTATGGAGTGGCAGCAATCGTGGAAGAACAGTTGTGAGTAGCAAATTATTCCAGCATGATGCCAGAGTGTTCAGAATTGTTTAGCTGGGATGCTGGTATTTTTGTTTTAAACATGAACTGGTCTGTAAGTTTTTAAAAATATAATAAAATGTTTTTAAGTGGTCATACTGCATGTTGCCATTTCTCTTCAACAGACCATTGTGAGCTGTACTCAGGCAAAAAACCTTCTACAGCTTTTCCATG